>CM060955.1:142405846-142530846 GCA_030765055.1 Mantis religiosa | reverse complement strand
TTCAAAATACGTGTCCTGCAATAGCCGATGAGGTATGGCTACGATGATTAGGATTAGGTTTTCACTACGGATGGGATTCAATACGTAGGCCACCATACTGGGCTCATTGTGTCTATGCCCCCAAGTGGGGCACCCAGGGAGGAAGGATGAGGCGAGAGGTGAAAGAGGGTGGCCAACCCACGGAGTCACGACAGTGTAGAGGGCAGGGTCCCTGCATTTTACTTAGAGACTTCACCCGACTATCCAAGACAATTGACATAAAGTTCCTGGCTGGCAGTCCCGAAATGGTCCCAGCAGAGGCGCAAGACACCGGCAACCAACCTACCGGAGGATGAAGTAGTTTTCCTCAGAGCTTGATATCCTGTGATGCACCACCGAAACACCCACCGACACTTCTACCCTGAAAGATACCACCAGATGAGAGATGAAGAGAAATTATAATGGAGATGAAATGGAGGGACATGAAATTCGGGGCATGTAATGAATCTACCCAGCATTCCCCTAGTGGCTCGGGAAAGCCCCCTAAAAGCCCACGGGAATCTTCCCGGACCTCCCGAATGCGGGCCACACATGTAACGCCTGAGCCATCCTGGTCAGTATGGCTACGATGATACACACACTTCACCTCTTTTTCCTTTAGTCAATATGATCAAATTAGAAAACATATAAGTCGTTTCTACGCCATTTTGCAACCCATGTTGTGGTTATTGGTACAAGTCCTTAGCAGGAGGGCGAATCCCGGCTAAAGCAACCAACGAAATGCCCATGTATAGCTTTGGAAGGCCACGTATAACGATAAATAATGTGAAATGGACGCGATGTGCGTTGAGATTATCTTTGGCGTTGATGTACAATAGACCAAGTCTAAACTTTCATGCCGAACCCCAGCAAAACCAGCAGAAGATGCGAGTTGTCCAGGTTTACCTGGGTGGGGTGTTTTCTGCCCAGCACCTAGCCGCTTAGTGCGGCTTTATCTGGGCAGTATTACTGAAATGTCGTGTGTCATCAGGTAGTTGTCTTGGACAGTGCTATATCTAGCCTTTTGCGGGCGCAACTGTCCACGTAAGGTGTTTGCACCCAGTACTACCTACGATCTTCCGCCTGCCTGTGAGGCATCTGGGCACAGTCCGCTTTACAGGCTAGAGGGAAAGGAATCAGGGTAAAGGTAATTGATTTTAACAAGCACATTTCTGGGCTTGGGGTATAGGTATCAAGGGAAAGTGGTGCTGCTCAGGTTAGGTTGCCCAAAGCGTTTTTGGGTAGCCGGTAACTATGTCTACGGCGAGGAACCCTGTGGTCGTAACGGCCAAGGGTGTTCACCTGGAGATTGGGATGGGAGTCTAGTTTGTTGTAGATGGTGCGGGTTCTCTCGCTCACCACGTCTACACTATACGGAACTCCGTAATAGGTGTGAAGGATATGTAGCGGGAATCTATGCCCATTATCGTAGATCATTCGTAGTGCCCTGTTCTAAACGCGCTGTAGTGTGCGAATGTTGGTCGGAGCCACCGATCCCCAGACCTCGCAGCCGTACAGGATCAGGGGCGGGATGATTGCCCGATACAGGCGTATTTTTAGGTGTATGGGCATAGGGGATTTTAGAACAGGGTAGAACTGCAGAAGTGCTGCAAATCCTTGCCCAGCTTTGTCCCGGACGTGAGGGGCGTAGGTGAGGCCGCGATCGAGGACATCGAGGCATTTGGCAGAGGGAACCAAGGGGATTTGCCTCTGTCTCAACCTCAGTGACCAATCCGGTCACCTGTCTCGAACCTTAGCTAGGAGTAGAGCGGTGCTCCTCCTGGGGCTAACGGCCATCCTCCACCTCTCACTCCAGCGGCTGATCGCTCGGAGCTGGTGCTGCAGCGTAGGGAAGCAATAACGTAAGTTTTTGTTTTTTGCCATTATGAGGACGTCGTCGGCATACTGGTACGTAACAGTCTGTGGTTCCAATGGGAAATCAGACATGTAGGGCGCAAAGAGTAGCGGAGATGAAATACTGCCTTCCTGGACTCCTGCGACTATGGGTCTTACTGATGACAGCCGTCCTTCCACTCTCACCTGAATATGCGGTCTCGAAGGAAACTGCCTATCAGGGCAAGATAGTGAGGAGAAATATTGGCCTCCCCTCCGTAGCGTAGTCCTTTTAATATATACTTAAAGTTTATTTAAATTACCTATTGCAAAAATAGTTTTTCATTACACATTTTGTTGTAGGTACAACGGAGATGCAGGAAAATGCGAATCAATAATAATCATACTCTTAAGAGCCCCAATTTATATGTTGGCCTTACATATAAGCACTCACATTCTGAGCCGAGCAATAATCTGAAATCTTGCGACGAATATGGGTGGTTTGAGGCTTTCCGAGTCACAAACATATGTTAACTACAGCAAAAGAAACAAATAAGCAATATATTTATGGAGGTTGAAACAAAATTGCTTTGATCTGGCGGGTATATCGATACAAATTCGAGAGAAAATGAAACCGTTCTATAACTCCATATACTCAGTATGTAGGAGATCATCGTATCACTTGTAATGGACGCGGTTCTTGCTTAACGTGACCTCGGTTAAGTGATCTACGAGAAAGATACTTGCTGGTTCAATATATTCTTGTGTTAATTTCCAACATTTTATCATCATTTAACAGCCTCCAATTATTGCACTTATGTAACTAGGGAGCTAAGCTGTAAACATGAATGACAGATGAAAACAACCTGCTACAGTGTTTGATACATGCAACGAAGCCGTTGGTCGATTATCGACAGAATTTTGTTGTGGTTACGACAAATGTACATCCGCGTTACCCAGCAAATTTGTTCCGCACAGTTAAATTTGCCGAGAAAATAAATAACCTTTGAGCATGTTCCAAACATGAGTGCCTTTGTTCAATATGACAGACTCGATGGATTAACGACGTCGAGGTTTACGACTGATCATCGCTACATAATGCTTTTCACAATAAGTCCATAACAGACACATGAGATCAGAGACAAATAATGAATTAAACTAACAGACTTTGCCTGTTTTATTTTTCCTGAGTACGTAAATATCGTATTTGTTAGATTACATGTATCTTAAGCTGATTATAATCAGGATTAAGGACTTTTAGCTGCGCGTATTTTATTACTTTCTTTAATAAAAATTTCCACTAAAAATTTTCTTTGGGATATTTCTCTATACATATGCTTGTAATTTTAATTTCGTATTTATTTTTTTTTTTTTATTTATTGTTATCTGAAAAGGTTCCCAGAGCCATAGCTCATGCTAGGGAACAGTACAAAAATATATAAAATGATGGCAAACAGCCCTTGACAATACTTATATTACATTTTTAGAGTAGGAATGAATTACCGTACAATAATAACATATATGAAGCATACAAAGATACAGACATTCACTATAACTCAAGAAATAATAGTAACAAAGAACTTACAGAAAAATAGAAGCTACATATTCTATGGGACATTAATCCATATTAATTTTTAAACAGTTCAGCTTTCAAACCAGCTATAAATGTGCAACACTTTATCAGCTATCAATATATGCCTTCAGTAAATTTTCAGCAACTTTCCTTTTAAAACCTTTTATGTTCCTGCAGTCTTTCATTTCCAGTGGCAGCGCATTATATAAGTTGATAACGTGTGAGGTTAAGCTGTTCAGGCCATAAGTAGAAGTGTTCACTGTTGGTTTTGTTAAGTTTCCTTTATTTCTTGTATTATATATATGTGAGGAGCTTTCAAATGTTAGATTGGACTTTAGAAGATTATTTTTTATTTTGTGGAGATATATTAGCAAGGACAACTCTATGTTTACTTGTAATGGTAAAATGTTAGTTACATGGTAGAGTGTTTTTGTGTTCGTTCTAAAGGGTAGATTGTAGATTATTTTCAAGGCACGATTTTGAAGTACTTCGAGGTCATGAATTAAATATTTAACAGAGTTACCCCATAAGATGTTTAAGTAATCCAAATGAGAGTGAATTAAAGCATGGTAGATACTTCGTAAATGATTTACACTGAATCCTTTGAATTTCAGCCTGTGAATTACAGCTAACACAGGAAGAGTCTTATTTTTTACATGCATGATCTGGTCCTTCCATGTGAGCGTACTGTCTAGAATCAAACCTAGATATGTGATTTTTGTTACTCTTTCAATCACTGCGTTATCAACATGTATCTTGTTATTTACTACTGGAACGTATGATCTTTTATGAAATAACATATATTTTGTTTTACAGACATTTAATGTTAACTTATTGCCCTTAAGTTTGTTTCTCTCAAACAGACAATAAAATTTCCAAGAAAAGTCACAACCTTTAACCGCTTTCTTCTAACATATTTTTGTATTCTTTTTACTTTCTTAAATGGGAATCTAACGATGATGATTAAAGTGTTGTACCTATATTATATTTTATGACAAATAAAACGCGTTATTTGAATTTTCTGAGACTATTCTGTGAAGTACATACAGAAGGAGTTTTCCTGGTTAAAAATATGCAATGTATGTGAATTCTACTGTTAATAATTTCCAAGATAATTGTTTCTGGACTTTTACCTATGAAGACCCAGCTTCATAAAATAAAATATAAACGGAGCGATATTGTTACTTTTTGTGCAGTTGTCATTGTCCCTTCAACTTTCACTTCATTGACTTCACTTCTTTCACACTTCATAATTTGAACTTGTTGAATTTTCTCTGACACTTTACTCACTTCTCATGTCGCTTCAATTCTTCGTGACGTAATGAAATACGCACACGGAGCCTTCCCTTCTGATCGTTCACCCCTGTCGGACACGGACACATACATCTCTTAATACTTTGCCTAGCAACATTTACAGTACATCACAAATATCCATGCAACCTCACTCGGAGAACTCAGTTTAAATGCACTGGAAAAACACTCATTCGCTCTCCGCCCGACTCCCGAGAATACTGGCATATACAGTCGTTGAAAATTTCCACAGACCATTCTAGAAACCTCTAGACTCGGAGAGAAGGAAAACTTCCAGTATATACTAGTTATCTGACGATAGTGCTTCCGGTCTTTAATCTGGGTGATAGCGCTACTTATCTCTTCAACTACTCAACGATGATCCATAGCCGCTAAATCACAATATGTAACCATTAGCGAGTACAGATATTGCATTACGCTATAATAAGTGAGAGCTTTTCCGCGAAGTAGCAATTTTTATCTCGTCATAAAAAGTTTTAAGGGACCTTCTCTCGTGGAACTTGAATTACACATTCTATAGCATCAAACAGAATGACATACGCTGAAAGCCAGCAGCAATTGTACAATACCGAGGTTAACCTTACAATGCACTCTAGATGTATCCGTTTATGGGAAAAGCACAGCAGGTTTCACACACAGTAAATTGTATTGGGCACATTAGTAGAGATTTTTCCATCTAAACCCCTGATGAGCTTACAATTTCTGCGCTTTAGCTGCACAGTGGGATATTTCACCTCAGTCAACGCTTATCGCCTGAAGCTTTACAGTTAGGTAGAACGTAACCAAACAGGGTGGCTCGCATTTCGGACGTCGTGGGCTCGATTCCATGGTGACCATGGGCATTTTCGGGAGTTTCCTGATTCGCTAGGCAAATCCACAACACCCAAATTTCATGTCGCTGGTTTTATCTCATATCTTACTCACTTTGACTTTCATTTCGGGTTTCTAAGTGTTAGCAATGTTTCGGCGTGTATTGCAGGAAATATGCTCTCATTTAAGTCATCCTCGAATAGCCAGTTTTACTAGCTACCACCGGGGAGTTTCGATTTCTGCTATAATCTCTCCTTAGGTTCGGTAACCCTCAGTGTCATTTCACATCATCTCTCCCTCCTGAGAGGGTGCACAGCACAAAACATCTTCAGTAATACTGCTAGTCCCTCGTTCAAACCCTTGTAATAGAGTCAACCTGTAGAGTGTGGGTTATAAATATCGACTCTCTGAGCAGAGGGGTGAGGCCCTTAGTTTCCAAGTTATTATGGTTGGTTTACTATTTTACACTTTAGCTAAAGGCCGAAACTCCACCCGTTTGTTTCAAGAGCCTATGTGGATGAGTAGGTACATTTTTATGGTCATTAAATTAATATTAAGTAATATACAAATTTATTGTTTTAAAGCAACGTTATTTTACCATGCTTTATTTAATTGTCCACGTTGGGTCTTCCAATTAATACTAGAATGGAAGTTATACTTTAAAAATGTTTACCAATGTTGAAAGTTTTAAGTTCTTTCCCAGAATGTTAATATAATCGTTGCAAAATATTCAAATTAGCAAATTGAGGACATGTGAGATTGTATTGTTTACTGTTGTTCTTTTTATTTATTTTTTTACAAGACAAACCAATTTTAAGTAACATGTGAAATGTTACAACATATCTACAAACATGAAAGTACATAATACGATTTTAAAATCCATAAAAGTTCATATGCTTATTTCCATTTCATTATTGTAACCTACATTATGTTTAACTTCATAGTTTTTGAAAAGGAATTTACTTGAGTCAATAATGAATAAATATGTATTTTGGATATAAAAGTTATATGTTCCTCTATGACAAGTTTATAATGGATCATACCGTTCTGTAATTAAGATTTAAGGTTATCATCCTAAACGAAAAGTTGCATTAATATATAAGCGCACGTGCTTACTTCGGTGCCAGGCTCCCCAGTCCTTGGTTGGGTCGATCGGTCTGTCAACTGTCTTACAAGTGACAAACTGCCTCCCGTTTGCTCTTCTCCTTAAGCTAGTATCCAAACCTACACTACTTCAGAAGTGAATCTCTAGGACCCGAAAACAAAAGAATGTATGGCTTAAAATCCCTCAAAAATCAAGAATTAATTAGTTCAGTCCTATTTCTTACAACAAAGAGTTACAAAATTACTTGAGGCTGGCCCCGTAACTCAGTCGGCAGAGCACCTGCCCGCCGTGCTAAGGGTCCCGGGTTCGATTTCTCTGACCAAGATAATTCCTCATCTTCCCCAGAGTCTGGAAGTATGAATGAGAGTGTAAATGTGTGCGTATTCTAATGATTAAAAAAACAACGATTACGGGTTAACACCTTCGATATGTTCTAAAGGAGAACGGCCGCCGATATTACCATTACAGTTAAAGGCGGGGTACAAATGGAGGAAATAAAAAAATTACTTGAGTTAAAATTGCTTAAATGTATAATGTTGTAAATACTTAATCTAAATGATCCTGAGTGAAGGATTTGGAATATTCATTCTAACGAAGAAATTCATTCCAATCTCATTCTCTTTAAGAGTAGATTCATTTGCGTGTGTAAAATTCTCAAAACCGAGCGGGATGGCTTAGGCGGTTTCGTCTGTGGCCCGTATTCGAGAGGTTCGGTTTCGATTGCCATGGCCAGCCTAGCTGACCCATGATTTTTCCGGGGGGGGGGGGTGTTCTGGTCACCAGGTGAATGTTGGATAGGTTAACTACATCCCCCGAATTTTCTGTCCCTCCATTATAATTTCACATTATCTCTCAAATGGTGGTCTCTTTCAGGGTAGAAGTGTCGGCGGGTGTCTCGGCGCTGCATGGCAGGATGGTATGCTCATAGTAAATACTTCCTCCTTCGGTAGGACGTTCTCTGGTCTCCGAACCTGGTCTGGTGGGTTCGTTTCCGGAACACAGTAGAGTGGAAGAGTCTGCCCTCTGCACTGTCGTGACTCCCTAAGTCTGACGCCCTCTTTCTCCTCTCCCCTCATCCTTTCTGCGAGAGATCCCCCACTTTGAGAGTAAATGCAATAGATCAATACTGGTCGCAGTGCCAAATCCCCTCCATACAAATCTATCCTATCCTAAAAGATTCAAAACTGCCAACAGAGGGGTACCGACAAGCTCAAATTGCTTTACTTAAAATTTTCGTGTCTGTATTTTCAATGAAATCTTGATATTGAATTTTTTAGTGGAATGTAGCAACTTCTCTACCTATTTCATGGCAGAGCGTTGAGGTGTATTGACCTTCACTGACCAGCGCTGCATTCGCTTGTTATCTTGTTTATTAGAATAGCAAAATATTAGTAACCTGATGTACAGTAAGTGACGAAACTCAAATACAGTTGTGTGTCTATATAAAAGATCAACTAATTATTATACACAAAGGGATCTTAATCCCCTCTTCTTTCTCCTTGTCACAATGTTCAATCACGTTATATATGATTTATCACGTCTGCCGATGTATGACACCTGGCTGTCCAGAAGATATGATTACATCTGAACAGAGTGTATATACACTCTCTCGCCGTGTATGTGCGGTAGGTTTGCGTAAACAACTCCATTGTTCACATATTTCCCGATACGCTTCCATGCTTTGCCTTGTAGTACAGTGTGCCTGGAGAGAAATTAAAAATATTTTTTAATCTAGAAGATTGTTCATACAATATGAAAGTGGTTTTTAGTAAGCGCGATGATCTAGAAGTTAATGATAGCTTTGCTTCTTTTTTGAACTTACTGTGGGGAACACCTGCTGACAGTAATTTAGTCAGGACAGTGTGGTGCGTGACAGAACTAATAAAAGCAGTGACCGACCTCAGCCCGATATCGTGACGGTATACATTAAAATTACCCGTTTCCCTGGTTCTGGCCTATAGCCAAATCTGACGCTTTCCTTGTATTCGCAATTTCAGGGAACCCATACCGGTATTTGGTCGGTAGTGGAGTTTTGGGATCAACTGCGAATATTCTAAGTATAACAAAAAACGATAACATAAATAACAATAGGTATGATCTGTTGTTAACAATCGCAAATATAGCTACCAGATGATAGAAATAGTAGCTAATAAATGATAATTAATTAGTTAAATTCGCTAATGTTAATGGGAACAGTGCCCGTATTCTTAGTGATTCACAATCAGCTCTACTCGCTATTAATGATAAATACAATTTAAATTCATTAGCACATGAAATCAGAGCCTTGCTTCAAAATCATCCAGGACATATTTGCATGGGATGGCTTGAAGGACACAGTGGAATTTTAGGTAACGAGAGAGCTGATTGCTTGGCTAAGAAGGCTGCAGAATCCAACCTTCCTGTGACATACCCTTTATGTCCTATTTCTAATGTAAGGAGAGTTATACATTAACATATTCTTGAAGAATGGAACCAACAATGGGTAACAACTCCAAATGGAAGTTTAACAAAAACATTATTTTCCCTAGTGTATATGACAGAGGAAACTGTGAAACTCTTGTACCAAATTTTGTTCTGACACAATTTATAAGTGGTCATGGTAAATTTGATGAATGCATATCACGCTTTCACTTAACATCCAACCCCGAGTGCATGTGTGGTGAAGAATTTCAAACTGTGGTTCATCTCCTTTTCTGTTGTCCCATTTTTTGGAGAGAAAGACAAGAATTAATATTCAAGCTAGACTCTCTAGGAATTGAATTTTCTACTCCGCTCACATCTTTGCTAATGAAGCCACAACAGTATAAGTGCTTCATGATGTTTATCAACTCGTTGTTTAAGCGTCTGAAATAGTTTACGTTAATATTCATTAGATTAAAACATTACTTCTTCCTTCTAGTATTTAAAATATTTTTGTTAAAATTGTATATTTTATGTATCAACTCTAACCCTAATATACCATAGTGTAAAATAGGGTTCAATAAATCTGGATGAAAAAATAGTACCTAACGTACTCAGCGTTACATATATTTAAAGGCAGGCTCTATGTCATAAACATTCCATACTCTTTTTAACATAGGTGAATAGCAACAAGACTTGGAAATAATTACGGAGTGTTAAAAATAAAAATCAATATTAAGGGACACCTCGGAAATGAATATTGCCACACAAAACGCTCTAAATGAATTGCGCTTCAAAGAATGTGGTACTTTCTATATGATAAGGTTCCTGAAGAAGGTCAAAGGGTCTACGAAACCTCGAATTACATCAATTTGGCAAGGCCAAGATCAGCAACAGGCTTTTGTTCGTCTTCATCTTTTACGTTCTCCAACGTTAAGTCATATCAGACGATGAATTAAAAGATTCTCAAAGAGCTAAGCGTCCACAGAGCTTGGAGTTACCAGACATCCTGGTAACTCACCCTTTCCGAGATTCGAATTCAGGACCTCTTTCACGTGAGGCAGGCACGCTACCATCTACACTACAGAGGCGTGCTTTTGTTCGTCTCTTAACGTTTACCAATGATACGCACAAATGTATACAAAATTCCTTCTGAGCGAAAGGACTTTACGATTTTCCTTGAAAATTCAAGTGAGTGAGTGTGTAGTCTGTCCTGCGCCGTGGCGTAGCGGAAAAAGGCAGCATGCCTTGGTCCCTGGTCAAGGAAAGCGGCCCAGGCTCGATCCCACCCATGGAGTGCGGATTTTAGGTCCCGGGTATAGGACCGGTGCCCACTCAGCATCGTGAGGAAAGTGAGGAGCTTACGATAGGTAAGCGGCCCTGGTCACGAAAACCAAAGTTCCGGGTGGGGGATGCCGAGATGCAGACCACATCTCCCCGTATCGGTTGGATGATCGCCCATCTCTGCCGTGTGTAAGTGGGCGTAAGGCCAGCAGTTGGGTTGGTAGGCCTTGGCCCTCTTGGGGCTGTCGCGCCACTGGTTAAGGTTTTTTTAAGAGTGTGTGGTGTTTTAGGGTCCGTCGACAGTGAGGTCATTTGGGCCTTGAAAATTCAAGATATGCATTCTATGTGTTATGCGAATATCTTAAAATATGGTATTTTAATTAAAATTATTAAAGCCGTTTTAAAGCAATTAAAATATTCTATGTAACTTAGAATTGGGATATTTCCAATTGTAATGTTGGTAAAAATAATGCTTGTGGACAGGACTTAGTTCAATAAAGCAGTATACATTGTTCAAAGTTGCGTGTTTTTCTTCGTGTTTTTTACAGTCTTAGAGAATAGGGGACTGTAATTCATTATTATTGGCCTTTCTCAGTGCTTAAAGACCGCCCTCGAGTTAACGGTAACTTCAACTAATGGCGATATTATTTACAGGAACAACTGCTTTAAACCGTAATATCTAAATAATAAGAGGTTAGCAGATATTATTCAGTAGTTACCATTCCAGTAACAGCACTCAGTTTCAACAGCGATAACTCACTTAAAATTCATATTATCTTCCATTAATTTTCTCATCAATTTAAAATTCTGCCCACGTATACCCGAAAATAAGGACCTTATAGTTTACTGGAGCAACTTTCAACAGATACACTGTAGTACGAGACTGGAGACGGTCTCAAGGTACTTGCATATCATGATTTTGGTGCGGTTCAAGTTCTCCTCATGAGCAATGCCCTAATTAGCTTAAGAGGATACAAACACATTGCAAACGAGCACATTTTGGATCAGCAGCACAGGTATGTAGGTGAAGAGCGATACCTGATGCAACTGCTATGTTTCATCTAATTAATTTAGCAATATAAGCTGTGTGCTAAATACTATCATGATTCTCGTATCGACAGTTTGTCATTTTATGTCATAAGTGTTGACCTCGGTAGAATGGACAAATGGCAGTTTCGATTAAAAGTTCCAGGTGAGAGTATAGAAATGTGTTTCCTCTAACAAAATTGAGAATTGAAATGTTGTCCTGTCACTTCCCACAGGATCGTATGCTCCTACATTTTCTGTCCATTCAATGTGCTCAAAACGCTACCACTCAACACTTTTTATGGATATAATATAAAATCTCTTCTTTTTTTGAACTCAATGTTCGCTGTAAATTTATGTCAAAGATGACATTTCGTTTCCCTTAGCCTTACAAAAATGTGTACATTGAATAACAATTGGTCAAAACAAGACAAAAATATAGCTTTGATAACAAATGACAATGATAACTCCTCGTTCACTTCAACATTCTTTTTTTTTTCCTGGTGATAAATAATGTAATAATACCCTACATCTACACTTGTAAACAATGACATGCGACAGCCAATCTGAACAAATGAAGAAAGCACTCGGTAAGTGTAAGAGCGACAGAATCAGGATCCCGGAACGGGAAATGACAAGTTTTATCTCACTGATAAAGTATACCTATACGTCACAATGAGACTATCTTTTAGTCTTAAGGAAGTAAGACCTACAGCACCCTTTCCTTTCCATTTATTTACTCTTACAGTGCAAATTCCAATATTATAGTACAACTTTCTTTCTTCTGCCTTTTAGGTTGATTATTCTATGTAATATCACTTTCATTAGCTGTTACTATAAAGTCTTTAAAACATAGCTAACTCGGACTCGGACTCTCTCCACTGCGCGAGAGATCACAAATGTCGCTAGGAAATTTGTAAGTCAGAGGTATACTAAAATCCTTACCTTATAGTGATACTGAAAATGTTAACCTTCCTCTCTCAATCAGGCAGCTAGCTCAGCAACAGGAATTTTTGTGATTTCTTTCACGTTGTCAACACTAAGTGTATTATAGTACCTGTTTGAAATCAGAAGGTTAAGATTTCCAACGGTTTTAGTGCGCCTCTGACGCACAATTTTCCCAGTGACTCTCCGTCCTCTCGCGGAATGGAGAGAGCCCGCGGAACTGGTCACTATATATTTTATTACATCCACTACCCTCCATTTATGCCTCATCGCAGCTTCAGGAGGTCTTCACAGGTATAGTATGCATAGCAGAGATGAGTCCCTTCCATTTATGCCTCATCGCAGCCTTCACAGGTAGAGCAAGCATGGCAAAGATGTATCTATTTACCTTTTTACGTATGCAATGGCATCGTGTTTTAAGTGCACAGTTCTAGATTGTTCACACATGATCTTCGAACAATGTGTTCAAATGCCAAATTGGCTTCCTACCTGCCTACAATTATTTCCAATGCCTCTTGGTAATATGTGTATCAGCTACAATAAAGGAACACTTTGAGGCTGACTTTTGTGTTTTAATTTACTTTTAAAACTACTTTCTTGAAAATTGGCACACTTAATTTGGATAAATAAAGAATCGTAAAAAACTCAATTTCCGAAAAAATGCTAGTTATGTTTAAAACTGCCTTACACATTCACATTTGACAGTAAAATACGCGGTGATCCTTTGAGATTACAGAAGAGCAAGACCACATATAAAGTGATGCGAGGCATAGAATGCCCTCCGTCGACATTAAATATCTCGAAGCTCTTTCCAGCATCCGCATCAATCCCAAGCTTTCTCGGCAGATCTATGAGAGGTCACCATCAGGATTTGCGTAGGTACTGTAAGAAATAACTCAGAGTTAAAGTTTTCAATCGTTTTATTGCTTTGAAACTTCATATTAAATGTTAAAAATATGCCAACCACATGTATAATACTAATTCACTTGTAATGATGCAAATATATTCATGAACTTTAGATTTATGAAGAATTTTAAGAGACGAAACGCTACATAGGTCCCTTCTTGTTGGCAGTCAAACGCGAATTGAGTTGGAGTGACGTGGCAACGGTTCGGCTTAAGGCTTAAGGCTTTTTATTTGTAACTTATTTGCCTGGTGCCGGTACATTGGACCCGGCTTACAGGCTCTAAATTTACATGGGTTTATAATTCTGTGTATGATTTTTTTACTGTCTTTGGGGTTCTTCTAAAACCCATACGGTGACCTGTTCTGAGGCCGCCGAGAACCAGTTTTATCTCGTTATTTGTCTCTTTCTTTTTCTTGTTTTTATGTTTACATATTTACACTGCGCTTATCTTGCGCGCGCGCGCGCACCACACACACACACACACACACACACACACACACACACACACACACACACACACACACACACACACACACACCCTTGGGCATACCACGTACGTCCCAATATCACACGCACTACACTGTACAGACTTGGCTATGTACAATATTTACAATTTTCGCAGTTAGGCTGTGCGGCAGCGGGTAGCTGACTCCTGGGCTGCGGATGATGGCGGCCTCTGCCGGGGAGCGTGGCCTGAGCCAGGAAGGGTTGGGCGCGCATAATTTTGCAGTCCTGTTGTTTTAGTTTTGTTTTTCTTCAATATGCTTTGATTCTGGCGTGTTTTCGGTGCTTGGGTTCGCCTTTCCCAATATTGTGTATGGTGGGGTTTTGATGGTGTCGGATGCGCGCTCTGATGGAAGAGGCACGTTTGTTGATGGCCTCGTTGATGCAAGGGACGTGGGTTTCTTGGTGAATGGTGGCAGTTGTTCGAATAGGAGCAAACAGGATTTTGCGTAGGGATAGGTTTTGTAGGGTTTGGAGATACTTTAGGGCGGTTTTGGAGGCGTTGGCCCAGACCACGCAGGTGTACAGGACCACGGATAAAATAAAGGATCTATATAGGATGATCTTCGAGCGCAGCTTTAGCTGTTTGCTCCTAAATATGGGGGCGCACATCTTTAATCACTGCCGCCCTTTGTTGGCGCTATCTCTTAGGTGGGTGGTCCAATGCATCGTGCGTGTCAACGTCACCCCGAGGTACTTGACCTGTTGAGGACAGTGCAATATTTGACCATCGACCGTTAGGTCCATTGCCAAAGGGCGCCGCTTTGTAAAATGTATAAACTGGCATTTGTTCGCATTAATTTTGATTTCCCAGTCATGAAGCCATTAATGGAAGCGGTCAATCTACCACTGCATCTCCAAAAGTGAATTACGAGGATTTTTACGATGGTTGTATATTGCAGTGTCGTCAGCACACATTGCAACTTTGCATCTGGCGTCCACGGGGAAGTCGTTGGTGATGAGTATATACAGAAAAGGTGACATAATAGCCCCTTGTGGCACGCCAGCCTGCATCACTCTCTCCTTTGAGGAGGAGCGACACACTTGGACGTAGAAGCGCCTGTTTTTTAAAAAATTATGCAGCAATGGCAGTGAATTTTAAAGGCCGGGAAACTCTTGGTGCAGCTTGTAAATCAGGCCGCTGTGCCAGCACCGATCAACTGCGGCTTCTACGTCCAAAAATAGCGCCAACGTTGAAGCTCCATTGCTAAATTGCTCGGTGACGTCATCTACTAGTCTTAAGAGTTGAAGGTCAGTTGAGTGCCCTTTTCTAAAGCCAAATTGTGAATTTGAAATGTCAAGCGCCGCAATTTGCTTTTGGAGTCGAAATAGAATTATTTTCTCGAGCAATTTACCAATAGTGGACAGGAGACTAATGGGGCGGTAATTTTGAGGTTGCCTGGTGCTTTTCCCATGCTTAGGGAGCATTATTACCTTGGCTCGTTTCCAAGTGTCAGGGAAATAATTTTGCTGCAAACAAGCGTTGAAAATGTTTGTAAGTTGCACCAGGGCTTTTCTCGGGATATGTTTGAGTTCCTCATTAGTCACCCTCTCCGAGCCGGAGGCTTTCCCATTAGGTAGCTTCCTAATGAGCTTGTACACTTCCTGCGGCGTTGTGAGGGGCAAGTGTTGCTCATGCCTCCGTGCCACCCAGTTTTGTACCCAGGTCTGGACATCCCGTTCTAACTCGGAGTTCGTCGCTGAGTTTTCTGTAAATCTTGTTTCCAGACAGTCTGCAAAGACCTCGACTTTCTCCTCAGAGGAGAAGTGCAGGCCGAGGTGAGTGTGTAGCGCCTCAGTGCCTGAGTTAGCGCTCGAAGAGACTTTAAATGCCTTTAATAATTTCCATAAAGAATTGTCCGAATGTGTGGTATTTAACATTTACTGCTCCCACTGCTCAATTTTGTTTAATTTAATTTTTTGCCGAATGACGTTGCGTAGCCATTTTGCTAGCATTTTGTACTCAGGCTGGCGGGTAAGCCGCCAAAGTCTCGTCAAGCGTCGCCTCCTGGCAATGAGCTGCTCCACCTCAGGGTACGTGCAAAAACTAGGTGGGCTTGTGGTGTAGCTGGTGGAATTTCTTTTGGCCGTGAGCAGCGAGGCGGTGTAGTTTTCAATGGCGACGTCGATGTCCGCCTCGCTGTAGTATGACAGCCTAGGCTGAGCCATCCCGTGCATTTCAAGGGTAAACTTGCTCCAGTCTGTTTCTGCGCGCCTCAGAGGGCCGGTCAGACCGGCCGTGATGGCGCCACTGATATCAAAGTGCACTGGAAGATGGTCGGAGTCTAGGCTGTGATACACAGTGAAGTTGTTTGGTAATGTCGCATTTTTTATCATGACGAAGTTCAAAATTTCAGGGTCGAAGTGCCCTGACTTGTACCAAAAGGTGGGTTTGGGGGGGAAGTACACCTCGAGGTCGTCATTTTCTGTTATAAGGTCTACTAGGAGATTTTCAGCCGCGTTTGCTCGACGTAAATACCACCAGGGGTGTCGAGTGTTGAAGTCTCCTGCCATTATAACATGCTCCTCCAAAGTGAGGATTTGCTCGAGGTCGCGTCTACAGTCGGGGGAGTTTGGGAGCCGATAGAGGGCCACCAGCATCACCGTTTTGTTATTTAATCGTGTTTTAAGAACCGTGCACTCTAACGCTGCCAATGGTGTCAGCGTAACAGGAGCATGAGCAACTTTGTTTTTTAGTAAAATAGCTGTTCCCCCTCCCTGTCTGCCTATTCTATCAGTCCGAAATATTTGGTAACCCTGAGCTTGAAAGTGTGCTCCTGCTTTAATTTTGTTTCACCAATGAATGCGACGCCAATTTTGTTACGCCGCAGGTAGCTTTCAAGTTCGTGCTGCTGCCTGAAGATGCCGTCGGCATTCCACAGGAGCCCGCGAGTTAGAGATGTGCCTCCCCTTAGTTGAGCCATTTATTCGAATATGTCCGACAGAAGCCATATGGGGGCTTCTAGTTTCTCCCAAGTGCTGGTGCAGCTCTTAAATCTTGCGATAAAAGGCTGTACCTTCGGAGCTAGTTTCTGTAAGTTGAGCTTTTTAAACAGAGTAAATAGCTCTTTGAGGCCTCCTAGGTCACCGGATGACGCCTGGGACGGGGGAGCTGTTGAGGGTTGGCCAGCAGGTGGCGGCACTGGTGCGCTTTGTCCCCTCATGGCGCCTGCAAATGAGACGCCATCTCTGACCAGGGCCGGGTTGGCAATGGGTCGTGGACCTGGTTGTGCACTTGGGGGTGCCCTGGCTATGGCTGCCAGTTGGCGGCGGTGGCGTTCGGTGCTGAACGTCACGCAACCCCTGTAGCTGGCAGGATGCATCTCCCCACAGTTCGCACAGCGGGGTACAACGTCCTGCGTTGCCTTCTTTGGGCAGTCAGCTAAGCGGTGGAGGCCACCGCAGAGGACACATCGGGAGGTCACGTGACACATCTTAAATGTGTGCCCTAGCTGCTGGCAGTTGAAGCATTGTGTAATGTTGTTATTTGTCTTAAGGACCTCTACAGTGACAAGTATATGGCATACCTCTCTTTCTTGCAGAAGTCGCTGGTTTTGAGTGGTCCTGTCAAGGGTAACTTGGAAGCTTGGCAGAGGCCTGCCGCGTGATTTCAGTTGACGAACTAGGACGCCGGTGTAGCCCTTCACCTCTAGGTCCTCGCAGATAAGGTCCTTGGGAAGACGCTTCAGGATGTATCGGAGAGGTTGATCACTCGTGGGGTGAAGCTGAAGTTCTCCACTCCGGCGTCCTTCAGCTTGGTCATAGTGGGGATGGCGTCTTCTTTCCGGTTGAAGAACAGCTTGAGGCAGTTGCGCGTATTCTGAAGCGCGTATGCGCCAGCTGGGAGGGAGCCCCGGAGTATCTGCAGGACTTTAGTCGCCTGCCTGCCGTCAGGAATGACGATGCGTGGCGGTTTCTGTGAGGTTTGTTTTGTGTTTGTAGCCGCGGCTGCGGCTGATGTGGAGGCCAATGTAGGGGTGGGGATGGGTGTAGAAGTGGGGGTTGTTATTGACGGTTTTGTTGCAGTAGTGCTTGGCCGTTGGTGCTTGGGTGCCTTTGGTTATGTGGTCGGAAGGGCAGGGAAGGCAGTGGATCGTTCCAGATCTTCCTCCTCGGATGAGGACAGCGCCTCGTACCTGTTTCTGGTAGTGACCTGGAGGGGCAGATGTTGCGTTTTGTTTTTCTTGCACTCGGCATCCGAGTCGCTATTGCGGTGGTGGGGTCGCTTTCTGGGCGATGCTGCCTGCCAGCCTTCTCCCAGCTACACCAGGTGTCGCTTTTTGATTGCGTAATCCTGGTAGCAGCGTGCCAGGTCACTAGCTATATTTCCATAGTCCCGGGACTCTGGGGCCATGTTTTCCAATATTTCCTGGAGGTTAGATATTTCTTTTTGGGTGTCTTTTACCTCCTTTTCCAGTTGGGCGTACTTTCGCGTAACTGCCTCGTCCTCCATGGCGCTGTGCTCCATCGGGGCTGGGGTAATGACTGCTGTGACGTAGGCCAATGTTGGGCCCGAAGGCGGGTCGCTGTTCGAGTGCTCCAGCGGTGGGGCTGGAAAGGCAGCGGCCGACCGCAATTGTCACTGCGGCCGCCGCCATCTTGTGGCGGGAGTCAATGTCTGTCAGCCACAGTTGTTGCTGAAGGCGTCGTTGTTTGGGGACGCCTCTTGTTGCGTGCAACAACGGCACGCAGCTAGGCGTTCCACGCTCTTTTGTGGCGGATTTATGCTTAATACGCATCACTATGCACTGTTCACTCACAAACTAGGCTTTAATATGCGTCACTATTTATTCCAAACACTGTTCACTCACAAACTGGGCTCAACGCGAACACCACTGTTTACTGCTTCTATTTGCACTGTTTCACTTTGCACATGGTCACTTGTAGCACACGAATAGTTGATTTTCCAATAGCCAATGTATCACTCTCTTACCTAAACCGGGTTAACCACAATAATAAAGTGATTCAAGATACATCAGAATACCTAAACGGAAAATACGAATTTTATAAGACTTCTTGAAGTGTTTGTTAAAGGAAACCACGATTCCAACAAAAAAATTCTTCATTAAGCGACGAGAGAAAGCTTCAAGCTTGAGTGTGGGAAATACAATATTAACAGACAAATGTATAAAATAAGTCACTCCTGAAACAACGGGGTAATCAAAACATTTGTAGCAAATGATATTTTGGTAGAATTAACATACACCATTTCTTTACACTGTGGTGCCATCTTGTGACATATCCTTGAACCAGGTGGAACACTAGAGCTACCCATTCTCCTTGTGAAAAGAAGATCTAACATTCGTAATGGTTTATAGATGAGTCATGACATCTTCAACTTAAATAAGTATGAGTGCTCTAGACTTACAATAAATGTAAATGAGGGGAGGGATGGAACAACAAAATATCTAAATTAGAACGGGATTCGATACATTGCAAGAGAGCACATTGAGAAAGCAAGAAAGCAGGCTTGTGCTGACGTAAGAGGAAGAAGTGTTAATATATTTTTCCTTAAATATTTTCCTTTATAACATAATTGTATAGTTATTATATTATATTTACGTTTACATATCATTGTCTTCAACAAAAATAAACAGAGTTCAAATATTCACTGCAGTTTCACATTCACTGGACATTGATTATTGTATAATAAAAATGCATTTTAAGCAGGTTTTGTGTATTCTACTTAACATTTTATTGCTAACCTAAAATTCCATATTCCAGAAGATAAATATTGTAATGTAATCAATACATTTATACCTGAACTATAATATAATGGTTACAAAAACTATGATACTAAAGAAAAATATAGTATTACTCTTTGGCACACATTGAATAGTCTTTCCTTCCTCCCTCAACAACGTATGGAAATTCAGTTTTAAAAATGTTAAATCGAAGAACACTCCTGTAGCAGGCAGTGCGTTTCTTAACAAATGATGGTAAGAAGATACAGATTTAAATAGAAACTCCTTCCGGTGTATGGTAACTCAAAATATGTTACGGGCAAAATAAAGTATGGCAAATCAGTAACTGACTTAATAGGAAAGCTTTTAACTTTTCTACATCGTATTAGAGATGACATAATTAATAAAACTGCACATTCAGTTGTACCCAACGCCAGGGTTTCTTTAACTATAAAAAGCAATTGCAGCTACTTGTCATCCAACTTAAACGTACAGATAATGTAGAATGTACTCACGATATTCCTAGTCAGAAAAGCTTCAGGTCTTACTTTAATGTAGAATATGTTCAGAGAGAAGTATCTGAAAATTCCCTTCTCTGTTATAGGTGTCTTAGAAGTAAACTGAATTTAAAGATTGGACTTCATCGGTCTAACACTTGTCAGAAATGTAACAGGTATTTTTTTTTAATTTACGTCCTTTAACTTTCTAAGTCATATCGGATGATTAATGGAATGGGTGAAATGATACTCAAATGGATCCAGGGTCCATGGAGCTTAGAGTTACCCGACATTCGTCCCTTTTAGGATACGGGAAACCCCGGAAAAACCGTATCAAGGTAACTCACCCTGACAGAGATTCGAACTCGGGACCTTTTGAATGTGAGGCAGACATACTACCATCTATGCTACCGAGGCGGGCGACAGGCATTTTGTACAGCTTATTAACACTGCAAATGAACAAACAAGAAACATTTAACCCTAAAGGGCTTACGCTGCACCAAAAGAGCACACGCAGATATTCAATAGTGGTCTTATGCATTGTCTATATTCACCAACATTAACACGTTCTAATCTATCTTATCAATGCCAGGATCTTCAGGTTACTGCGCCAGTGATGAAGTTGCAGTGCACTTCTCATAAGATAACTCAAACATAGGTAGGTGCTTCTGATATCGCCCCTATCTTTTCAACCGCATTATCTAATGACACAGACCATTGTCTTGCGGCAGAACATTTCATAATTTGGTCAGAGTAAACTGTTGCTCAAAATAATAACCTCAATAGCCTGACACTCCTAAGGTATTTGATTGCCGGTGATATTCTTATGCCTTAGGACACAAACTTCTATGTAATGGTCCTTTTTACTTGTAATGGACAGCTTGTGCTGGTGGAAAGATAAAAAAGCAAAAAAATGGTATGCAGATGAGTTAATTGAGGATGTAGTGAAGGTAGCGTGTACTAGAACAGAAAAATTAATTATTTCCAAAGGATCATCAATTGTCCAAGAGACTTAAAGACAATTGAGGCAACGAGACTTTAAGGTTTCAAAATAGATCGATTTCCTGTCCACTGTGTTTTGTTATATCCCACTGGACGTTCATTCCCCACTGTTCATACTTAAAATTATATTAATCATTGTTTCCTAGCGTTAATCTTTGCAGTCCAGCAGGCAATTAAAAGATAAGTTTCCTTCTGCTAGGTAAAGTAAAACTCGTTGAGCACACGAGAACTGCAAGGTCATATTTTATTTATCTAACACGACAACGTGAGTTTTTTTTTTTTTTTTTTTTTTTTTGCATTGTCGTTGAAAAACAATATGAAACTAAAACACATGGAAAGACGTGCTCCTGATCTACACATAAATATAAAATAAAGATGTGTCGGTTAACAAGGTAGGAATTAAATAGGATATTTACACCCAAAATACACCGTTCTGTACATGTGAAGTCAAAAAGGCTTTATTTTGCTTCCCATGCGTTTTATTTTGTGGTGTCAGAGATTTATTTCTCGCGTGTGGAAACATTAAACAAATCTACGCAAATACCTTTAGTTGATTTGTTATTCGGTAATCTATTCGTAAATTTTACATAACTCGACCTTTACTCTAAAATGTTGGTTCTATCTGGCTGTTAAAGTACATTCATCAATATTTTAAAACATCGGCGAAGTAATGCTGATATTACCAGTGTATCCATGCTTCAGCCACCACTGCGTATGACCACAGGAGCTCTTGAGTTAATCTGTAGTGATCCACTTCGCAAAACAATGTTCAATGAATGGCCTGAAACTGATAATTCCCATTGCAAAGCAGCTTGTACTACACTGTAACGTAATAGCACCATTTTGAATTCTCACGAACTGCCATAGATATGTTTCCCCTATATCAATCCTACGTTGCAACTGCTCGACGAAGTAGATTCCTCCTTACACTCACGAGGAGAAGACGTTGCAGTACAATGCCTCTTATGAACCTCGAAAAGAAAGTCTCCTCAATACAGTTTCACACTATATAAACACGTGACCTATAGCTTTAATTGGATACTAAATTTGGCTTATTTCTTCAGATTTAATTCCTAACGTCGGCTTCATTATTTCAGAGGAGCACTGAACTTTAATTTTTACAACCGTCCAAACTTAGCAGGGAAACTATGTATAATGCAGCTGAAATATCTCGAAATAAAACTTCAGTAATAAATCTGTAGTTAATTGCACTACATACCTCTGAATCCTTCTCTCCCTCTTACTTATTTGTATGCCAAAGATAGTCTAAATTTATATTAAGTATATTTTCCTTAATATACTTTCATAATTTTATTACAATGTTCTATAACACGCTAGTATCCTACATAGAATGCACATAGAGCAACGAATGAGGCACATATTAAAATTAAATTTGTTTACATTTATGTAAAATTTCGGAGTTATTTAAGAAACGTGTACAACGGGCAGCCACCTAGTTTCATTATAGAAGCATATCTGAAGATTTCGATCAAATGGAGAAAGTGAAACAAATGACGATAAAAAGTCGTCTTAAATTCTTAAGTTTTCTCCATCGTATTCCTACAGGAAGCTTGTAAATCTCCTGATGAAACCCTCACAAATTTGCATAGTCCAACACGAAGACCAGAGGCATATTAATTATATCGTTCTCGCATTCTTTGGTGCCTCGGATTATTAATTTCCATGACGTATCCTTTCAGCTCATTTTCTTTCTTATGTTTTGGCACTCGGATTGCGAAAAGCATTTTTAGAAATATTTCTGTGTTTATGTTTAAACTTAACACAAATATGATATATTGATGGCCAAATGATCCCTGGTCTACACATTCTAAAATAAAAGTAAAAGAAAACAAAGCAATTACCTGACAACTCATCCTTAAAATAGTTACCAAATTGTATGTCCATACAACATGAAGGAGATAGAAGAATAAAAGCATCTGTATGCATAGTTTGTACAGGAATCAGTAGAGAAAACAATGTGAAAAAGTTTGCTAAGCTTTGTATATATATATATAGTTTTACATGTGACTGCTCACTTCTGGAAAATTAAAAAAGAATTAAGAAAGAAAATCCTTTCACAAAAGTAAGGAAATTAGTTCAAACAATCTGAATAAGTTTTAACCGTATTCTTTTGTTTTTCGTAATATCATCGTCGAAGTTAAAATTGGATTTGTTCCAAGCTTTCAAGCCACGCTGTCACAGAGGCTATCATCGAGAAAGAATGCGGCGAATCGATACAAATGTTTCGTTTTATATATCTACATCATGTTCACGCTATAATGGTGTGACGTCAACCAAGAATTCGATACAAGATACTGCGTTTTACCTGAAGTAGGACAGATAGGATAGAATCTTAGAGAGGGTATTCGACTCTGCGACCAGATTTGATCCATTGTGTTATTTCTCCAAGAAGGGCTTCCCCGGAAAGAAGAGGCAGAGGTTGGACAACTCGAGGAGTCACGACAGTGCAGAGGGCAGGAACCCTACTCCTGCCCAGTTCGCAACTCCCGCCAGGCCACTAAAACCGGCAGAGCACCCACGGGCCCCCTAGGCCGGCCCGGCGACCGAAGACCGTCCTACCGGAGGAAGAGCTGTTTACCAGGAGCATATCCTCCGGTCATGCAGCGCCGAGACTCCAGCCGATACTTCTACCCTGAAAGAGATCACCAGATGAGAGATGATGTCTAACTATAATGGAGATGAAATGGAGGGACAGGGAGGTAACTAACCTGCCCAGCATTCATCTGGCGCCCAGGAAAATTCCAAAAAGACCTATAGGTTAGGTAGGCCAGCTACGGGAAGCAAACCCGGACCTCCTGATTGTGGGACACAGACGAAACCGCCTGCACCATCCTGTTCGTTATACATAGGTTTCTGTTTAGAAAAATGGAATTACATTGAACAGATAAAGCTGAAGCTGACACTATATATATATTGTCATGACAACAATGAAACAGGTTAGATACAACTATGCTACAGAGTCAGTGCAGAGCGGCAAGTGACGTAACACTTGACCTACCACCCCATTGTTCAGTTTCGAAATGTTGCAATAATAAAGCCGATAATTTTCATAGCGTACTTAACTTAGCTGGATATTTTGGTCTTCCATAGAAATTATTTTAAGTATAATTAGTTTATGGATAATAAATGTATAGTTTTTACACTTCAAATTGTATATGTATATTTTCAAATGAAAAGTACTGTAACAAAACGTAGGAGTTCGCTTCAAAACTACTTTATTTCCACCAAAATCGTTAGCTTGGTTCTGAAGTAAAGCCAGCCTTTGTTTTACACTTCGCTATAATGTTCCTTTAAGTCTCTGTTGCAGACACCTATTGTGCTGCAATAATCTTTCTGACCTAGACGCAGGTCTACCTTTAACACGGAGCTACACACCAATTCTGAACACAACTTCAACATTCACAAGTAAACTGCTTGACTACCGGTTTCACAGCTCGCCAATCCGTCACGTACTAACCCGTGAACAAGCTCCTGTCCGTTCCACGGCCTGCCAATTCCTTGTTACGGAGCTTAGGACGTACAACACTCGGCTCGAAGTACCACACTGCTCTACTAACACCAGGGGCGGCTTCTCAATGGGGTAGCATTTTTGCGCTACAACCAAAATGCTGGGTCTCCCTTTAATGCAAGGGCATGTTCCATTTGGCATTCAGTTCGACCTTGTCTAGTGCAGTGGCCCTCAGCGCGCTGTGTTATTTGCAGGTGCCAAGTAGTTCACTCTCAGTTGCAAACCACTGGTATACAATGGGGAGGTATAGGGCAGGATGAACCTAGGGCGTGACGAGGCAAGTAGGGGGGAAGTGTGGCGCTTATGGCTGCATAAGGTTGGTTAACCTAGCAGCCAGAGAATAGTGAATGCCAAGCCTTCTCCTTCTGTTTTCAGCGCCACCTATTATTCTCATATTAAATGTTCGCATCGGTCAACTATTACCACAGTTTACTCTTACCTACCAGAGCATAGCCACATGTTTTGTGCCGTGTTTTGTTAGCTGTGTCGTGCTTTTAGTAGTGAATAAGAGTGATTTATTTAAATACAAGTATATTGTGTTATATAAGGAGAAACAATGAATTCCATAAAGTGTCTATTAACACATCCTTTTTAAAACTGAGCTTAGAAGAAAAAACCGAAAATAAGCGACTTGGAAGTCCCATGCCAAATATAAAAATCTCATAGGTAGTCAAAACAAAATCAAGATATTTGAACAGGAACTTTAACAACAATGTATATGAGAAATATAATTTGATGTGTGGTTATAATATTAAAAATAGCCTGTTTTACTTTCCTTGCGTTCTCTTTGGCGGTGAAGATCCGTGGACAAACATGGCGTGAATGCTTTGCAGCATCTTCATGATCGCTCTAAAAACACGTAACTTAAATACTGCACATGAAAAACACAGTTTTGCTATGCTTGGCAATGTAAATATAGCAAAGCAGATCAAATGTGTAGTGCTTAACGCCCGCTTTTACTACATATGGCACCGTAGGCGATGGCACTGATGATACATGAGATGAAGATGGAGCACCGGTGGAATGAGATGACGGGGGAAACCGGAGATCCCAGAGAAAACCCGCACCAGCACCGTGTTGTGCACCACCAATCTCACTTTGCAAAGCAGATGGACAGTGCATAACGGAGAACAATTGAAGAACACAGCCAGAAAGTGGCTCAAAATAAGTATGTTTTAAACATTATTGTTAACTGCATTAGGTTTTGTGGAACCTTTGAGTTAGCTCTACAAGGACACAATTATTCAGCTACGTCTAGCAATCCTGGTATTGTTTGAGGACTGATAAACTTCAGTGCAGAGCTAGACTGTGTTCTGAAAAACCTATCTGGAGAATGCTACAGTGTTTAAGGGGACCTACAAAACAATTCAGAAAGAAACCTTGCTATGTACACTTTGAAGTCTGCCATGAAGAGATATCAAGTCCATTTTAGCTGCATAAATAGAAGAGTGTTATGCTCAAGAGTGTTTCTGAAATACGCATGTTGTGTTATACGCTGTGAATTACCGTTAACTTGTGTATACAGCAGTCTATAGTGGTAGGCTTAAACAACCGTTTGTTACTTTAAAAAAATTAAATTGCATGGATCAATTTGTGAACCACCGATTTTCAGAGCCACCAGCCACCCTTGACTAACACTCACCCTCAACCTCATTCACTCTAACTCGTACAGACTGACTCTTGGCCTTGCTTCGTCTGCCGAGCGCGTTAGTTTTCTGGAATTGGATCCTTCTCCGAACACGGTAAGAAAGTCTTGCAAAGTAGCCACACAGACCCACCCCGGCCTCATGACGTCAGCTAGTGTCTGGCCTTGAAGGCTTGCCACACTCACTCCGCCAGCCAATAAGTAACGAGACGATTTCCTACTCCCGTTTCTAAGTTGCCCGACTCGACTCTTTGCCTCCAAACAGACAGCAATGGTGACTTATTATCCCGGCAGGCCATGTGAGTGTCGATGTGACAATTCCTCCATTTTCTGCGGCAAATTTAGAACTCATTTATATCTATAATATCTATACGTACCATAAATACCAGATATTCATTGTGATATACCGTGTGCATTGACTTAGGTTTTTTTTATTGACTCGTTTCTTCTTTGTCGTATGCTTTTATGACATTACAGTGCACCATAATATATTTTCTAAAAGTCTCAAAAGTAAATTCCCAGCCGTTTTCACTTAAAAACTGTGTTTTTTTTTTTTTTTTTTTTTTTTTTTGTAATTTTACATTCTCCAACGTTAAGTCATATCGGACGGTGAATGGAATGAGTGAAATGATGCTCAAATGTTCCCAGGGTCCATGGAGCTTAGAGTTACCCGACATTCGTCTTTGAGGATAAGGGAAAACCCCGGAGAAACCTTACCCAGGCAACTCACCCAGACCGAGTTTCGAACTCGGGACTTCTTGCACGTGAGGCAGACATGCTACCATCTACTCTACCGAGGCGGGCAAAACATTGTCTATAATGAAATGTTCGTACTGTCTTTGTACCACAAGAAGGCAAGCGGGCCTGAAGAGGGAGAGGGGTTTGAACTGTTTATCGGCTCTGTTAGTGGATCTGTTTACTACAAATGAGTCATATGAGCCATCCATGTTGCCAAATCTAATGCTCTCAGTAACTGCAGTGATAGGTATGCACGGGTGAGTTATGTGACAACACTGTGTGTCTTACATGAAGCTAGTTATCATATGCGAAGACATTAAAGTGATTACGTTATGCATTCCTCTGCCTTGCCTTCTTGTGTTGGGCAGACAGTAGTCAAACAATGTGATAGACACAAAGAGTAAATACTTGTGCAACTCATGTGTTAATTACCCTCAAGAGGACTGTTTGTTTTCAATAGATGCTTGATGTGCATAGTTTGACATATCCACGATTTTTATGTCGAAATACAACTCAACCGCTGAGGCTACCAGAACCAATCAAAGTGAATGGATTTGCATTGATATTTCTACAGCTTTGCCATGATGAAAAGAGTTTCTGGACTAGATGAAACGTGAGCTGTACGCAGAGTACCTCAGAAACCAAGAAAGTGGAAATGTTGTGTTGCTACACGATAACGCTCAAACTTACAATTGATCTCCTGCAGAAGTTGGAATGGGAAGCATTTTATTATTCATCTGTAGTCCGGACCTGCTCCCAGTGATTTCCATCTGTTCTTACAACTCAATAAATTTCTGTCTGGTCAGTTTCAACATTTTTAGAATGTCAGAAAGGCACAGGTGTTTGCCATACAGTGTTCCAATCCCAATCGTACATCTCTACGACACAGCGATACAAAAAGTTATTCCTGCAGGATATTTTAAATTCTACATTCCTATGATGAATATATTAAACAATAATTCAACTTTTCTGCATCATTTCTAATTATTCGCTGTATTACTCGTAAATTGCGTTTTATTTTTGCAAACGACCACCAAGGAAGTTTACTTTATGCACTCGTTTGCTATGTGTATGTGTGTGTGTATGTGTGTGTGTGTGTGTGTGTGTGTGTGTGTGTGTGTGTGTGTGTGTGTGTGTGTGTGTGAGCGCGCTGTTTTGAAAGAGGGTGAGGGAGAGAGGGAGGTTGAACGAATCCACAGTAATTGCTCATAATTCTTCTTCTTCTTTCTCTAACTTCTTTGTGCTGTTAAGCGTGGAGTACAAGCCTCTTCTACCCATTTCCTCCACTTTTCTAGGTCTACTATCGTTCTCTTCATTTCTGTCATGGTTTTCCCTCTATCCTTCCCCAACTTCTCAATGTATTCCTGATACAACATGCGTGGCCTTCTCCTAATTCTTTTACCTTCTGGTCTTGCTTCTAAATATTGTTTGGGTTTTCTTTCTTCTGACATGCGGAGTACATGTCCGACATTTAAGTTGTCTTTTTTCCAATATTTCTTTAACGGAGTGCGTACCCAACTCTTCCCTTATTGTTACATTTCCAATCATATCTCTTCTTGTCTTCCCCACAGCTCATCTTAAATATCTCATTTCCATAGCTGTTATTTTGCTTTCTTGTTTCTGTAGGAGAGTCCAGCTCTCTGCTCCATATAATAGAATTGGTATTATTATTGTTTTAAATACTATAATTTTTGTATCTTTTGTGATTTCCTTTTTCCCCCACAATAGTATTATTAATCTGATAGTAGACCGAATTGGCCTTTCTTATTTTCTTTAAAATTTCCTGCTCTATTATTCCATCCTTATTTATAATTGTACCCAGGTATTCATAACTGTCTACGTGCTCTAAGATTTCATCATTACATTTAATTTTAACTTCTTCTTCTTCTTCTTCTTCTTCTTCTTCTTCTTCTTCTTCTTCTTCTTCTTCTTCTTCTTCTTCTTCTTCTTCTTCTTCTTCTTCTTCTTCTTTCCTTCCTATATACATGGTTTTACTTTCGGGTATGTTTAATTCTAAACCTTTTCTAGTTAATTCTTCTTTCCATTCATTTAGCGCTAATTGTAAATTATTGTTACTATTTGTTATCAATATGATGTCATCAGCATATGTATATCAACGATTGTGCCCAAACTGGTTTAAAATTTCTATATCCTATCATAGTTCTTGCTGTTCTTCTTTTGCTAGATAATTATGAGATATTAATTCACACTGTAAGGTATGTTCTTATGGAAAATTTTAATTTTCCTTTTTAATAAAGGGAAAGGACTTGCCTTTCTGAAACCTACTCTAGTTACGAATCGCAATTTTTTAATGTTATCAGCACAAATAATGTGTTAAAATTTCGAGTTTTGAACATCAGACCAATAGTATTCTTCTTTCGAGGGCACAGGATGTCAAGGAGTGTCAAAAGTTTTCATCATAGTTGCACGCATATAGTTAAAAACAATTGTTAATTTACAGGCAATGCTCTCGCTTTTATTGTATAGCAATATTTTAAATTACTTATTTCCTCAGATATAATTCTGTACATTTTAAATTCACAATTTATTGTTGTAATATTTATGTTATTTCTGTTTTATTTTCCTTTGGATGTAAAGAATTTGTACCATTACTTTTCTGACGATGTTATGCTCCGAATTTTACTAAGTTTTTGGGTGAAATAGAACATAAAAAGAGCTTAGCTCTACCACATTAAACTTCTTCAAAGCTAAGTTGCAGCAAATCCTAGCATTTCTTTCTAGTTTTCCAAAATTATAAGCTTTATGATTATCGTTATTACCGAATTAATTTAATCAGACAGTACTTGCGACGAGTGCTCTAAAGTATGGTGTGTATGTTAGGTGTAGAATCCCATTTAATCATCACATAATACAATATAAAACATGTGGCTGCTGTTAATCAAAGCTGCAGGCGTCACATAACTCTTGTAAATGCTTTTGCTTCACATTATGTATGACGTGGTGGTATCTATCATCAGAACTCGCGCGTCGGCCACAGAAACTCTATTTAGAGACCTGTCACCGCCTCCTGAAATTCATTAGAGATAGCTGCTTTATAGCAAAGCACGAGAGATGGTCCGTACAAAGCAAAATCAAAGCCGGTACACGCTGAAGGTTTTTTATGAATAGGCAACAGGCGTCATCGGGTAAACTGTATCACTTAAAGCTACACTCCTCACATATGGCTTAGAGAGAGAATCGATTTTAGAATCAATTAACCTGTTCGAAATCATGGTTTCAGTTAAACCTCTGCGTTATTGCTTCGGTAACGCTGTCTATCCGGCGTTAAAACCAGATTTGAAGTAAACAAAGCATTTTGAACCTTCTGTGCTCATCGAGTCCTCATTATCGTGCTGTAATTCCCAGTTTTCACTGTTACTTCAGTAAAGTGATCAGTACGACTCACTACGTGATACTATTACCTCAGTAATGTGATGACAGTTCAACTTTTCCTATTACTTCACATTGTTGTGATGTAGCCAAATAATGAAATACGTTTCGTTCTTCCTGGTCCAGTTGTAACATAAAAGGTTCGAATCCGACGGAGGCCAATGGATTTTTTCGGGCGTAGAAATTAGCATAGCTCCTTCGGAAGGGAAGTAAATCCTGTGGTCCCTGTGTCGTAGATTTACCTCAAGTCTAATTAAGAGGTCTTTGAGCAAAATTAAGCTGTCTTTGACGTCCAATGGGACACTGAAAACCACTAAAGAGAGCATTCATAAATAAAAACTCAAACTCAATTGATGAAACACCTCATGCGGAGGAGCATCATTGCGTATCACAAATTTATATGTATAGCTGCACTTGAAATTAGTATGTACTTTAAGTTTAATCACTCACAAATTTGTGGAAATTCTTGTTCATACAGCGGTTGGAATTCTCTAAAAATTTCTAGAACTTTCGAGAAGCGGGGAAAAGGGAAACTTCCAGAAATGTTCCGTTATTTCTCAATAGCGTCTCTGATCTTAACACTGGGAGAAAACAGGTATCACGAGAACAATCAGTTCTTTCAGTTGATATCAAAAAATTGAGACCTATATCTGCCTCACTGTATAAATGCAAAAGAAAGATGACCGACAGCATACATAATTAAACGGAAGCTGCACATTCATTTGCTTTACTATTTCATGTTAGTCAAAATGGTTGAACTTGTTTCATTAACACACTTCTTGAAAACCCATAAACAGTCCCAGATATTTAAGGTACTGTATTTTATGGTGTGCTTTGGTTTCCCGCGCTTCATGCCTTGTTAATGACGTCGTGCATTTACATCAAGTTCTGTTCCAAGAATGGGGTGATTATAGATATATTTGCAATTTTTAAGCAATGTGTCATATTCGTATATGACCTTCGTAGTGATACGTTAATTCTGTTAATTACTATTCTTGCTCTGTAAGTGAACATCAGCATTACGCACATGGTAGACTGCTTTTAAGATGAAGAAGGACCAACTGTGGGGGTTAAATGAAACCTGCAACTTGGTTTGTTTGTTTTTAGTAGAATTTTGTGCATACAAAATATGTAAAATTACTCTAATTTTACTTTAGTTTAACTCCTACAAGCTGAAGTTAAAAGACATAGTTCAATTTTTAAAATACAACTTTATGACTGAACACCTTTATTTCTTTGGTTGCGAAGAATTACCCGCATTTTAACCTCTTCCAGTCTGTGAGTTGGAAGCTAAGAACCATCAACTTTGATATGTTTCAGGATTCTGTAGTAATAATTGGCTACCAAAATCTCCATTAAAAGATGTTCAAATAAAGTTCAAAGGTTTTAATTACATTTCCAGATGTTGGCATCCAAGCGGACATTGGGATCCAAATCAAAAGCCAGCTATATTTTCGTGAGATAAGGAACAAAGGGAACAAAATATGGGATTTCCATGGGGAAGAAGACGCAGGTCTAGTACCAACAGTGATGGGCAGGATGTACGGAATCTTCAGGAAGGCTTGTGGCAGATTGGTTCTCAAGCCTTCCACATCCTGGTCCACGCCGATAACAATAATCTAGAACCACTGGCGCCTGGTCGTCTCATGGAAGTGACTCGAACTGGAGGCTCTGTAAGGGAGCAACAGCAGTTGCTTATGTTGATACCCCACTCTTCTTCCACGACGTCAAGCGAAGTCAGAGAATTAGGCTCTGACGCTAAGGTAAGTTGTGTAAAACTAGCACATTTTGAGGTGATGATCTGATTTGTGAAATAAAAATTGTCAATCTTTAATGAATAGCTTTGATTTATTGGAAATACACTATAAATTAATCAAGACGACATATATTTGCACAATTCCTATTATCACCAGAACAAATAAATTAAAAGCAAATAAAATTGCTTGTTGTGAACTTAGTCTTTGTGCTAAAGTGAACTTACACCACCCTTAAGCTTTATAATAATGTATTCTCAGACCCACATATATGGAGTGAGTAAAAAGTATGGAACAATGCTTCTAACTTTGTTGTTATAGTTTCGGAAGTGATAGTTTTAGAAAAGCTATAAGATATCAATATGTTTTCATATTATTATGACTGTGAATAGGAGGTGACTTTTTAATTACTATTTTTGTCCTCAGGTCTCGGAATTTTGAACTGTAATCTTTAACAATTTTTGTCTTATTTTAACAGTTCCAGTTCATTGAATATTTTCACAAGTTTGCATACCGTAGAATGAGTGATCCTTCGTTCTGGATGCATTTCAATAAACAAGACTCAAACCTCTTCTTATGTCCTCATATCACCATATCCCATCATCGTTAGTATTTCATTTCGCTGTCTTTCTATAAGTTGTGCCATCACTAATTACTTTCAGAAAGATTTTGCAATGAAGTAAGTATTGTTGTCATAGGTAATGTCACGAGTGGTTTTGAAATTACCGATAAATTCACGAGCGACCAAGCTGCGAGTTGCATTTGTAAAGACTATTTCACGAATAAAACAAATTATTAAAAAATAAAAAAACAAGTTATTTGATTCCTTAAATCACATAGGCCTGTGTTAGCATATGAATGAAACTTAACCTCACAACTCCTGGCATACAAATCTTTCAGCCATTTTGACATTTGAAAGTCGTGCAATCCACAGTTGACGATCCGTGAAATGTAGATACAATCCTTGTTCGTAAACATGCAAAATGTGTTGCTACAGTGTCTGAGGGTTCGATAACAAAATAGTTATAGCTATTGTGTATGTTTTCATAAATCTGATTGGTCGACTTTAACACGGTAAATATAGGATAACGTCATATGAGAGATAGTCCACTGAAGCAACGTATCTTGGAGTGATTTTGGATATGCGCCTAACTTGGATGTCCCATACTCAATCATTGGCAAATAGAGGTAGCAGAAGAATGGCAATGTTGTATGCCTTGTATAATAAGAAATCACCAATACCAGAATCGAAATGATTTAAAATTTGGACCAAATTCAAAAATACTTTAAATTTTAAAATAATTAACAAAATTAAGTAAAAAACAAACAAAACGCCCACCACTAAGCAACAAACTTCTTCTTTATAAGCAAGTACTTAGACCTGCATTGACATACGCCTGCCAAATATGGGGAATGGCAGCTAAAACCAATCTTTTTACAAACTGCAGATAATATATTCGTACAGTAACATCCGCAAATGGTATATACCAAATAATAATATATATTCTGAACTATCTTTCCCCAAACTCACTGAACACATACTACACCTATCACATGGCTTTTACGCCAAATTATCCTCTAGCTTTAAACAACATACACGTGGACTTGGAGAGTACGACATTGACCTGGAAAAAACCTACAAGCGTCACAGGCTAGCATTAGGACCACCATAAAAAATACAAATGAATTTTAAAAATTGATAAAAAAAATATAAATACTAGAACTAAAGTACCGCTATTTAATCACTGATTTTAAAGAATCATATGATATGCCAATAAGGGACAATGTCCCGGTATGGTAATAGTCGAAAGCCGTTTCCGCCTTCAATGATCTCCGAGCTGTGTGAGAAATAGTCCTTATTAACCTAGCTTTTGTCCCTATTTGTTCAATCCACAGTGACATATTGAAGTAGCCTACTGTATTGTTTAATTCAAAACCTATTTAATTTGAAGTAATTGTGCATTTTCATTTACTCAGTAGGTACATATGCAGTAAGGTCCTAATAAATTTAAATTTCGGTTTGAAAGGGTGTTTTTTTATACGTTCCGAGACTTGAGGACTGGAGGAGTACAGGAAAATTCATGCCAGAGGATATACTCCCATTAGTCCTGGACCCGTATGACCAAGGACCCGGGCCTCCTTCGACCAGGGAGTTACCGAGCTGTTCCAAAAGAGCGCCCGGCGCCTCCGTGGGGCTTTCCATAGGACAAGACCTAGAGACTAACCAGCCCCCCCCCCCTCTGGCCCTGTGAACTAAAGACGGGATGGAAGTGGATACGCCACTTACGCGCGCCAACACCAAAGTGGGAAGGCTACCGATATGACCTCGGTAGGGCCGCCTGGTGATCTAGCACACCTTCTACTAGCTATGCTGGCTAGTACGCGGGAATATTAATGGCTTCCCTCAACCCCGTCCAGAGACGTACCCGATCTCCCACGGGTATCGGGAACCACTGTCCCCTCGAGTCCAACCCAATCCGAACAACTCCCTATCAGGGAGGGGCTCGAATGTTCGGCCCGAGGTTCCTCTAGTAACGTCAGAGGTACCACGAGTGCTAGGGGTCCACAGCGCCCGCACCACGGCAGCTGTAGGGGACGGATCCCCTCCCCTACGGGAAAGTACAGGAAAAGCAAAATTTGCCATTTTAAAGAAAAATCACACACTGTTTTTGTAATCATAGTAAAGTGAGGGCACTGTTCCATACTTCTTACTCGCCCGGTATAGATTTAATATATAAAAGCATGCTGCATTTACATCACTTGCTGAACACGCTCTTTTTCTAACTATTCCAACACAAGCACACTCTTCTACTTACTTCTTGTCAATTGAAATATATTTCATTATACATTTACATTTCATTTTATAAATAAGAATATAGTAGCTGAAGTGATAGATGTTTAAAATGGGGATTACTATGCATGGCAAGAAAAAATGAATATTAGTTAACCATTTGATAAAGTAAATTTCAAACAAGTGACAAAGAATGTCTTTGAATAAACTAATGCCACAAAAATATTATTTTATGTAAATTATATGTTTCATCAAAATGTACATGTTTATGTAGGAAGATCTTGTCTTTTGCAGTTCATCGAGTATATATTAGGCATTCAGAGTGAAGTGGATCTTACAGACTACTATTAGAAAATTCCAGATAAAGATTTATTTGTCAGTGACATATCTTAAATATGTTATATTTTAATCAAATTCGTTAAACCCATTCTTGAAGAAATAAAAGAGAGAAAATTGTTTTCATGTGAAGGGTGGGAGGGTTTCTTCTTATATATTCCTCCCAAATCCTTGTAAGATGCTGCTTAACTATCAAGTATGGCATTTAACCAGCAATTTGTTTTCAAATCATAATATTCATAGAGATACGAACCTTTTATTAAATATATTTTTGTTCAGAGCACCTCAAAACATGTTTTCTTTATGTATTATAGATAAGTAGTAGTATAGATAAGTGAAAAATAAAACGGGTTATGTATTTCTGGACATATTGCTAAGTGTTCGGTGTGAAGATTATTTATTATCAAGCAATGTTTAAGAGTAACACAAAAGGTTTATAAAGCCTTCTTTACTGTGATCTCTTTACCAATCATAACGATCCGTTACCACTCCACTTAACTCTATTCATTCCTCAAAAACAGTGCAGAAAATAAAGGTAATATATATATGCAGAATAATTTTTGAAATTCCCGCTACAATGTAAAACATTTTAGGATATAAAAACGCGAATGAAAAAGCAAGAATTCTTTAGAGAATGTCACATTTTCATTTTGTTAAAGGTGAAATTAGAATAAGTTACGCTTTTTGGGGTTAGGTAAAACATACAATAACGTTTTATCCCCTTCCTAGTCTATGTACAATCTAAGCTGTTTCATATTATCTATGAAATTATTGGAATGAAGAAATAATTATTTAATTCCCAGTTTTACTTTTCAGTTAAATCTCAAAAGAGTTATACTTCTATTACTTATAGATAAATAGTGCAAAAGTACAAGTGTAATATTTTGCTGGTATGGAAAAGCGATACAATCGACTAAAATCGATTTGCATGGCATGCGAGACGATTCTCGCGTTTTAGGAACCCGTTCTCTTACAACACCTAGCGTTATCTATGGTCGAGCCATTGAACTATGTCGTGTGGTCCCACTAACAGTTGACAACAGAGAAAGCGGCGATTGAGCGTGAAATACAATAAACGTCCATATTGCAGTTTATATTACGTGGTACTTTTCTTGCGTTCAAACATGTGACCTGTACTGTTGCACGTAAGTCTGTATTGTTTATTACTACGCACATTGGGAAAGTAACTGAACACTAATTCCATAAAATCCAACAAACAAATACTTTAATTTTCTTATAAATAGCTATATTTTATAAGTTACTATTTATCACAACTATTATAACCTATTTTGAGAAAACAAAAAACAACTTTTATCAAGTAAAGAGTATTTAGAAAAGTGAGACATTAAAAACTCAATAAACGAATAATGTGGTGTATTTCATTTTGTCATTTTTATTACAATGTTGCTCTACTATAGTTGACACTATCTTTTTTTTCAGTTTTATATCACAATAAATGTATATAAATTAATATTATTTTGCAAATGACACAATTTTTTTTTCCATCTAAATGCCAAAATATACTTAATACTGCAAATATGTGAGTTTATATAACTTACGCGAATTTAATTACATTTTCAACGTAAATTAACATCATGTCTAGCTATTCTGCGTTAGAATATTTTAACAACATGTTTGCACTGTACGATAGCCACCGCTTTAGTTTAATATATATAGTTTATACAAGAGTGTATACAAAAAGTCATGTGCGTGCATACATCCGACTTTTTGGCGAAATAGATGTAGAATGGCATTTACAAATTCCATTATACAATTTGATTTGTGTCGGAGAACCACAGGTGTCTGAAAAATCCCATTCTGGAGATAGATCCGAATGCGGGTATATAAATCATGTGGACACACTATTCCCAAATGCGTAGCAAGATAAAATGGTTTGTTTACGCACTGCGAATTTGCTGAAGCAATTCCGTTGCCGAGCCGTTACTCTTCTGTGTGTTTACAGGTACCTCCATTCATGAACCTGCGGCCGATAAAGCCTGTCTGTATAAACGTGAAGCTTCAATGCAAATAAAAATAAAACCTAAAAACTGAAGCGTTCTGGCGGTGTTTTCCAGAATTACAATGCATGAATAACAACTTCAGTGTATCCATTGGAATTTCCTGGAAATTTTCGTTTATATTTTGCATTTGCCAAGGGCTAAGTGTATTAAACTACCTAGTACATTTAATTCCAGAGACTGACAAAATTTAAGGAATAAACTCATGTTAATAGATTGAAGTTAATTATTTGGCAATGTTTTTGTGCCAAAATAAATTAAAACACGGAACCAGTACACGTTATCCCTTAAAATTGAGAAAACAGTGCAATAAGTATGGGCTTAAATCAATATAATTCACAAAAACCATTTTAATGTTAACTCTTTGTACATTCTACTGCTTATCTGAAAATAAATACTAACAAGTTGTACAGTAGTAAATTTATAACATTTTTTTAATTTTTAATTAATCTATATTCTTCTTCTTCTTCTCCTCCTACAACAGGTTTAGGCCATTTAGCCTGTCCCGGCTCCAAAGTCTTGCCCCTTTCATCTTTTCCTCGGTCTTCCTATGTTTCTTCATCCTTGTGGTTGGTAATTATGTGCTATTTTATGAATTTCTATTTTCTTCCCTTCTATTTAGATGGTGCTTTCATTTCGTTCTATACTACGATCCATATAAACCTGAACCATTTCGAAAGGTCATAACTTTCGAACCAATAATAGGACAAACATGCAACTTTGGGAGAATATAATACACAATTTTACATCTCAGAGAAAAGTTGAAAGTGTCCACCGCATCTATGGATCCCATTTTCTTTGATACGACTGTAGACACAAAAGTGTATACGGGTATCTTCAAGACATTCGTGGAGCAATTGGATGATATCGAATTGAAAGAAGGTTATTTCCAGCAATATTGAGCAACGTGCCATACATCTAATGACAACATGGAACTTGTAACCAGTTTCTTTGATAATCCAATAATCTCAAAAGGTCTGTGGCCCCCCAGATCCCCTGACCTAATCATGCCGGATTTTTTCTTGTGGGGGTATCTAAACAATAGAGTGTACAAGAATAGGCCACGGACAATTGATGCTCTCAAGGAATCCATTCGAACCGAAATAAGTAACATTGGCGAGGATACTCTCCGTAAAACTTCAGTGAATATGGTGAGACGAGTGTAAACATGTATAGACGCTGGTGGAGGACACTTCCAACATTTTCTCTGAGATGTAAATAGTTTAATATAATCTCCCAATTGTGTATTATAGTCTTCCAAAGTTGCAATTTGTGTCCTATTGTTGGTTCAAAAGTTATGGCTTATTGAAATGGTCCAGGCTTATATGGATCGCACTATATATTCTATTATTGTTTTTTTTTTAAATTCTCCTATTCATAATTGTTATAATTCATCTTTTGTTTTTTCTAGTCTTGTATATCCAGCTGTGCTTCTAAGGGACCTCATTTCTGCTGTTTGTATATTTCTTTTATGTTGTGCCGTCTGATCCATAAGTTACAATTGGGACAGCCATTTCTTTAAACGATTTTACTATTGAATCTTTCCTTGCCTTATTCTTTAGTTTCTTTTATTGTACCTGTTATGAAGTTAAATTTATTTAATTTTTTATCGGTCTGTTTCCGATATGTGTACTTCACAACCGAGGAAATTAAATTGTGACACTTACTCAATAGTTTTATTTTCTAGAACTATTTCAAACCGAACTGAGTGAATACATCTAAATGCCATTGTTTTGCTTCTGCTTATAGATATTTCTAATTATTTATATGTTTTTTTCTATTTTATATAATTTATGTTCCATTCTTTGAAGATCATTCTCACTTTTTGCTATTAATTTGTGATCATCTACGAAAACCATTGTGTTTACTGTTCTTGTCCCTAGACTGAGTCCCCTTGTCGTTTGCTGTTTCCATGATTGTTTATGTCATCTATATATAAAACAAAAAGAGTAGTTAACATTGGACAACCTTGTATAACCCCTTTTGAAATCAGTATTGGTTCTAGGTTATTTATCGTGATTTTAGTTTGTGCGTATAAGTTTTTATTACAGTTATTAAATATTTTGTTATTCCTTTTTTCTCCAGTGTTTCCCATAATTTTAATCTAGATATTTTATCGACAGCTTTTTTGTAATCTATAAAGAGGATGTGTATTTTTAAGTTAAATTCTTTTCGTTTTTCAATTATTTGAGGGAGAAGACATTATTTATACAACTTCGCTCTTTCCTATATCCTGCCTCTTCTTTCATTAAAATTACTTCTATTGTTTTTAATAATCCATTATTTATAATCTTCGTATAGATTTTATTGGCTGAACATAGTAGGGTAATTTCTCTATAATTTTCAGGTTTAGTTATATCCCCCTTTTTTTTAAAAAAAAATATACTGTTTTACATATTTTCTATTTTTCAGGAATATTTATTTGTGTCTAATGTTTATTATATAAATTTAATAATCTTTATTGTAAATTATCTGAAGCATGTTTTAAAATTCATTATTGTCTTCGCCACAGGAATTGTTGTTGCTCTGTTTTCTCCCACTGTCCAGAGCTTTATAAATCTAAATCTTCTATAATTTGTAAATTTGCTTTGTCTTTTTCTTGTGAATTCAGATTCCTGATGAAATATACTTTGTCCTGTCGCTCATGAAAATTATGTTCCATGTTTGCTATGTACTTATACCAATGTTCTCCGTTTAGTTTTACGAGTATACCTTTTAACTAGTATTCTGGGTTTATTGTACTCTATTTTAGTTTCATAATTTCTTTCATTTAAATATTTTAGGTGTGCTTCTTTTTCCCTCAATAGTTTCTGTATTTCAGGATCACATTGCCTTAATCCCTTTTCTCTCTGTAAGTCTTTTGTCCCTAATATTTCTTTTGCTGTCTTTATATTATGCGTACAAGTCGCGCGTAGGACAAGGTTGGAAACTCAATGCTATAGCAGGGAGTTAAATCATTGATCTTCCACTGCCCATTCAAAGGCCCAAAGGCCATAACCACTGTGCTACCATGGCTTGGCATTAAACTCACAAACCAGCTTAATTTTTGCAACTTTATTTTAAGTTATTTAATATTGAAATTACGAACTTCCCCTAGTGGTTCACAAAATCCTATTCAATTAGTCCTCGCAAATAACAATAAATGTTTATAAGAACACAATTTTATGGTGAGAATATTATTTGTGTACACTGTATTTAAAATTGTCTTCTTAAAGTGGACTTTATTTTAACTTTCAAGCACTCCAATTAGAAATTTGATGCTTTATAGTAATTGTGATACGGATCTACAGAGATGAATGTAGTGATAATGACAGAATGCTCAAATAAACCGGACGACAAAAAGATTAACCTTGTCTGACATTTGTCTTTTTAGGATAAAGTATGGCAGGTCACCCCAATCGAGATTGCAGTTTGAGTATTTCAGATTACGGGACAGATACATTACCCAAATACATCAGGAAGGGGATTTGTGGGAATGCCTAGTAACAAATGAACCTCGTTCAGACTGCACAACATTGGTGTTCCAGTAAAAATATTCAGCACTCATTATAGTTGTAAATAACTATTAGCCTGCAATAATATTGTGATTTTGTGGTTTCGTAGACTTAAAAGTCCAATTTGCAGAAATTCAAAATGTTCTTTATTTCCGTAGAAATACACTTTGGTCAACCCTGACAGTAGCAGAATTACGTCACATACACAATTACAATCTTCCAAGGTCGCCGTCCACAAACAAAAGCATTCACTTTCAAAACACAGCTGCACGCCGACGATACTCAGTTCCGATTACACTCTGGCTCTAACTGGCGATCCCGGCTACTTTTTATACGACCATTCATCACTCCAGACAGTTGTGGAATGTTCTCTATCAATCACTAGAACTTTCTAGTTACCTAGCTCTATCTGTTTCGGCAAGCCTTTTATCTCCGCAGTGCATTATCTGTCCCTTATCTCCACGATACACTATCTGCCCTTTGTGTGCGTCGGCCGCCAGTCACGACAGTTTGCAAGTACATTCATGCCTTACCCAGACTCTTCTTACAAGGGTGCTTCCTAAATATGCTCAGAGATTTAGGAATGTTAAGGTATAGAAAATAATTCTACTGTTAAGTTAATTAAAACTATCGTCATATTACCTATATCTTAATATAGGATACACTCATACAGCCAGCAAGAACAACGAATTATAGCTCTCCATTAGAAATACTGCCCCAGGTACGAAGGGCAGAGCAAAGTGTTATTTTAGTCCTTTAAAAAAAAAAGGCAATTGGTCAATTTTTTGGTACAAAAACGTACGATACTTCATCCCCTGGTACGGTTGTAAATTGTATTTGGACGTAATTTTAAAGCGTTAAAATTGCTCTGTTCTGGTAAATGATGGGTAATCTTCTAAAGTTCAGTTTGTCTGTCATTTTTTTAAGTATTTAAAACATTTCTCCTTTTCACAAAAGTACAGTTAGCGGTCTGAAAATTTGGTATAATGCACTTAAAAACGTGAGGAATTAAAAGCATGATCAGGCTTTGACATCAGTCAGAGTTTATTTTTAAAAATAGCATAACCATGAACTGTTTTATGACCTTTTTATGTATGGGTTATAAGATATATTTAAGTAAACATGTCTTGGGAATTTTTCTGTACCTTTATAACTAAAATCAATTGTAAAAGTGACAGCTCCAGTTTAATATTTGTCGGGAAAAACAGTTCTGACTGTTAAGTAACAAAAGTATCATAAATTAATATTTCAATAATGCAGTTACATATTGAAATGAAATGTTATTAGACAGCCACTTCCTTAATTGCAAATAAAGTCTGTTCAAATAATTAAATCTGTAAACCTAGTTCTTCAGAAAATCGCGTTTAACACTTGGTTAATCACCGCAGGAAGCGTATGAGAACCAGTTTACCAAGTAAAGCAAGAGCGGCATAATTAGCGAATAACTTGCCAATTAAAGGGTTAAACTGCGTTCCCTGTAATTCCCGCCACTTCTCTCTTTGTCAACAATCTAAATGGCTGAACTGATTTTGTCAACCCAGACTGAGGTAGAAGGAACAGCAATTGGACAACTAAAAGTCTAAAAATTTTGATAAAGAAAAGCTGATGTTAATATTTTTATATCGAATAATTTTACATCTTGCATTTTCATCTTGCATTTTACATCTTGCCAGATTTTACATCCTGCGTGCAGAATAGCCCATGTAGTCGCTTTTATTTGACTGAATTATGTATAATTTTGAACAATAATGGAATCTTAAAATACAGAAGAAAACTACTCTATCAAAAATATAGAGGACATTAATACACAGTTTGTGCTAAATAAACTTTTAGTAGGGTTTGTCATTTTGCAAATACTTCATAACTAACGTGGAAAGAAAAATATCTTTTTATGTGGTACTACAATATATGGGGTTTAGGAATTCAACCGACGGACTTTCATCGGTTACAGAGGGACGGTGTAGTGTATGTAGCATCTTGATGAATTACCTATGATCTGTGACGACAAACTTTGAAGTTACATAACGATTTTAATTTGAGTACAAATAAATGCTAAACATGAATGTCATATTGATTTCCATTCTGAAATAGCTTCTTTCTCTTCCATAAGCTCAAAAATGTCTATAACTGCAGTAAATTACTTAAAATTGTGAGCTTTGGTACACCAAAATACCTTCAATTTCACATACAGAAACCTTTGTATAAAAGAAAACAACAATAGTTAACAATAATAATAGAGAGCTAGGTTGTCAGCCTGAAAATGCTGAGTCCGAATTCTGTAAACGCAGTTAAACTTCTTTTTTTCTCCCAACCGGACAGCTATCAACCAGCTCTTAAACGCTACAAATTCACTCTCACACTTCCAAACAAATGAATAGCGTGAACCAATTTTAATATTTCATATTTCTTTGTAGATTTATGTGTACTATCACATGGGAGGTGTGAACGTAGCATGGCTCGATAACTTGCAAGTAGTAGCGCCTCAAGAAAGGTTTATCAGTGGTGCATTGGAGCGTTATTAATTTTGATCTATTGCAAATAACAAAGAACTAAAAAAACTGTAATTTCTCTTTGTCGAAGTGCTCTATAACCTTCTCTGTAACTCCTTGAGATCTTTTTCTGTTGAATGCTTTAACACAATGAATAATGTATATGTGGGAATTCGTCTTTTTTTTATTTATTTATTTATTTAACGTCCTCCAGCGTAGCTCATATCGGAGGATAAAGAAAATAGGTGAAATTATGGGCTCCATGAAACTTGGGGTTACCCGAAATTCATAAAAAAGTGATGGTGGTTATACAGGTAGTTTGGGGAAACAACATTAAACAAATAAGTAACTCATTAGAGTATATAATTTTTCAAAAGGTTTCATAGGATTAACGGTTCTGAATATTTTGTTTTTGTTTGAGAGTTATATACTAATCAAAACTGTTTGAAATGTTAAATTATATATTTTTATTGCGAGTTCATTCAAGTAGTACATAATATCATGGACTGAAATTAATTCCCCAGTGTATATTCTCTTTCTGGAGAATATCTATATCACTTTAAGTGGGAAGCAGTTACAGATTTAATTTCTAAATTGAAAATACATGAAAATGGCTGCAGAACGTCGTGCGGATTTCACAGATAAATTATGAATACGCTCCAAAATAAATTTAATGAATCACATAAAACAGCCATATCCCCAAATCTCTAAAAGTCAGAAGTTCATGACCTACGTACATTTCCCTTTGTTCGCCAACCATATTTCTTCAAGGCTAGAGGAAGATTAAAAATTCGTTCGATATTGCACTGCACGCATATGTTTCTCACACATGAAAATCAATGGATAAAATGAAAGTGTGCTAAGCTGTTAGAGTGAAAAAGAACGGCGAGGAATCAAGTGGGACAGTGCGCAGTTTCATATGTGAGATTACACTTTCTCAATGTAGTATTTGCTACCATGTCCACGTGACCATTCTAGAGGTATAACACTTAGTCGGACTATTACCGCTGGTAGCTGCCAGCAAACGGCACGTCTCCCGCATATTTAGTGTTGTTAAAATTGGAGATTTTACATCGTTGCATTCAAAACGGCAACACATGTCTTCAGGTGAGTACGAACCTTGCTGCATAAGACTAGAGTGTACATTTTATGAACTTTAGACTGTGGCGCCAGAAGACAACAAACTAAGAGAAACCTTGATTGGATTTAATTATTTGAAAACAAAGTACTATCAGTATTGCTTGCGCAGATTCAGAGACCTTTACAATGAGGGTTAATGAAATCCGAACGAAATGTAAAACGCAAAACATAGTTGGAACATAGTTGAACAGCGTGTAGGACCTTCTTCGGGAATTTATTTTTTGTTATTTCTAAGGTTATGTGAATTTTTTTTTATTTTTAATCATCTACGTATTATTTCGAACCATTTTAAAACTATATTCATGCATCACATTCCACATTACAGTCGTCATTTACATTTCTTTCACTCGTTGTCGTCTTTACTTCATCCATGCAAGCTCTTCCTGTCTTCTTCATGTTCATTTTTTTTAAGTAAGAGTTATTTCTCACTATGTTCTAATTCTATTTTTTTCACATTTTCGTGCCACATCAATTGTTTTGTTTAAAGTTTATCGACAGTATGCGTTATCCATTCTAAGTGTTTCATTTTTCTGACATCTTACAAGATTGTTTAACAGCCAAAAATCATTTCTATAATATCATTTTTGCGTGTTTATTCGTTGGTTTTCCAGACATTTGTCGATGCATTCTAATAATTTTTGCTGTCCTTATTTACGTTTTCCTTCAAATACAAAAAAATTATAAGTACTGTGCACATCTTTTACACAGCACATTAATCACAGTAAATCAAACAGAATATGTACAATACATGTCCACAGTTACGCAACTCAGATTTACACTGCTACTGAATTATTTACAATCCATGCTGAAATACGGTAAACACGAGCTGGAGACACAATGCATTTGTTTTACATGTTATAGAGTGTAACTGTTTCACTGTTTGCTTGTCCAAAGATGTGTTTATAATAATTTCTTGTTTCTCTAGTGTCTATTATTCAAAATTACTTCAAGAGACACCAATCTACTCCTCTATCCCATCATTTCCATCATTGGTAGCTTCAATGTTTGATACATATATATGTATTTCCATTTTAAATTCGTATTTCTGAGCATGGATCTTGAGCTGAAATATCTTTGTCAACGGCATCCATGATTTACTCCAGTTCTTCAAGGCTAATTTTGTAATCAATATCTTTAAAAAGGACAATGCAGTTTTACATTTTATACAACCCTATCATTACATTAAACTCTTCCGGAACAACGCGCATTGATACACATATTTTATCGTCCTGATATAAATATTACAGATAGTTTTCTATTAACTCGCCGGAATATATTAAAGGATCAACGTAATGAAAGCTAAATAAAAAGAAGATTACTTCCTAATCTTTTTATAAGTTTTCAAAATATAAATGTACTTTATACTATGTTTTTTCCAGCTCCAAAATCGTTCTGTACATAGACTAATTTCATCTCGAGTTCTATTTTATTCTATTTACTTATAATATAAAAACTGGTCTGGTTACACTTCCAAAGGTTTTTGTCATTTCAATATTTACTTTTGACTTTTTGTAGCACATAGTTTATGTGTGTTATTATTTTCTTGGAAGGCATAGATTTAAGATAAAATAAGAAACTCATATGCGGCATAAATTTGAAACAGTAATTCTGTTCCATTTTTATTAATTCTTTGGTAAGCAATTTTTACCAAAACTAGGTCATTATTTATCGTATTATATGTTTAGTTTCAGTAACTCCAAGGTCATATTCTTCTCGTAAACAGATCTCAGCATAATTTAATTCATCATACAAAATATAAAATAAATTCAGTCCAAAACTTCTAAGCAGTATGTAATAAAACGTGTATTTATTCAAAGAACGTATAGGCCACTAATTAAGCATTTGTTGACACCACGTTTCTTTCATACTTCTATGGATGCCGATGTACCCTGATATTTCATAAAATATTTGGTACTCAGTATTCTACTTTAAGAAACATTTATCTGCGTCCCTAAATGTGGGTTGAATATTATTTTACGTACTTGTGTACAAATTCAACTAAAAATATTATTTCTCAGAAAATTATTGATAATAGTTTCATTATTAGGGAAAGGTCCACATCTTGTGTGGGATATTTCACCACATAACCCATCCTGAAAATCACGCTATTTACTTTTGCTACCTTGAATCTATCTCATACCGATTTTCTGGAACTGATGTGTCATTCCTTAATCGTCAAAATGATTCCGTATTAAATTCACACAGATCTAAACTTTAAATAGAACAACTTATATCAAATGAAGATACTGAAACTCACCATTCGCTGATTGCCACATTTTTATTTCAAAGCAAAAGGAAATACTAATGTTCTACTTAAGCAATCGCATGGCATTAAATGTCTTGGCCTACAAACATATACGTAACTACTTGAATTGTAAAATTCATATTGATCTTTCTATATTTAAATTTAGCGCTGCATGTTGTGCAGTTCATGAATTATTTACTTTGAAATCAGTAGAGGCTCTTTTAACTCTATTAGAGGTAACTGAGCTCTGAGAGCATCTGTTCTCTTGTGTGCTATAGAAGATACCTATATGAATAATTTATAGCTTATATTAAAGCAAGTAACATTTGTTGGTCCTTCCTTGTCAATTTCAGAAATATCAGTCTTAATGAAACTAAATCTGGGAAGTATTTCTGGCTTGATATGATAATACAGATCCTGTGAAATTATGTTCGATAATAATGTTTCATAATAGCTGACAACTGCAATTGTTTCATACCAAAATGTTAGTTATGGACAAATTAAATTGCAGAATTTACGAAAAATTACATTTTGATTTTCTGTGTAGCCTTATTAATTTTAATTTCCTGTTTAAATAAATATACATCTTGCAATTTTAGGTATATTATTTGTATTTTAAATAGTTTTAGAAGGGAAAAACATTTTATACCTTTATTATGAATTGTGTAACACTATGCAGAGAAGACAAATACATTCATTTTAAATATTTTGGAATATAATGGTAAATTATAATCCATCTTTTAGGGTAAGTTGCTATGTAAATTAATACCACTAGTGCAGCAAAATCCGGCATTAAGTTTCTTGTTTAGTATATGAGTATTTGTTTTCCTTTAGATTTAATTTGAATAGCTTCATCTTGAAATACATTTTCTATTAAAATGATTAAATTAAATATTAGGATTATAAAAAACCAACATCTACTTGCTTTTGTAGCTCTACGTTGATTTAAAAAGCTATTTGTTAATTATAGAAAACACAGTTATATATAAATCTTAAATGATGGCACTGTTGACAAAAATAAACAATCTAATTAGTGAACTTAGTGCGTATATATCTGCACTGTGTAAAAATTTCAGTCTGATATCTTAAAAGCTTCTGAGATAAGGGACCATGATGTTAGAAGATTTAAAGTTGGTTAGGTAGGGCTTTAAATCTCCAAACTAAAACTGATATTTGATTTTTGGGCTGTAGTTGCTGTGCTTTGATTGCTGTGGTTTCAGCATCCCGTTCTATATTGGGCGTGAAAGATTGCTGTTTTTTTCCCCAAAGGCATCTTTATCAGCTTGAAGTTATTTTACGTGGCGTAAATGTGCAACATGGGACCAGCTTTAATTCCTTTTCGAAGAAACCATTTTCACGCTCGGAAAAAAAAAAACTATCGCCCATGTACCAGCGTTTATAGTGTTATCCCAAACCACAGAGGACAACATTTTAATTTTCCCTTAAGTAGGTTAGATTCTGGCTTGGCTTTCAAGGCTTAGATATGCTAATCAGCGAGCATTGAGGTATTGATGCTTGACAAATATCCGTCTGTACTTCACTCACTTGTGGTGCACGTTTTAGACTAAATAATGGTAAAAGTAGTCAAGAGAAACGAACCCAATTGTTTGTTTTATATTCTACAGGGTTCTAACAAAGGGGAGAAATAAAAGAAAAACAAATGGGTTAACTTTGAAGAAACGTACACAACACACTCTATCGGCTGAACCAAAAACATATTTAACTATATTTTCACAAAACTGTAGCGCCCGGTTCATGTCTCATTCATAGTAAATCACATACGTAAAGTTTTACCATGATTCTCCTATCAAATAACAATATCTCACTCATATCGCGAAGTTTACCCGTGAGACTTTTGATAACCTGGCCACTAATAGACTTCGTGCGCTACCAACCTAAGAACAACAAAAATTCTTAGGCAAACATTTCGTTGGCACAAACCATTATTGTTAAATATGACCGCACTTTTCAACTAGAAACTGACTTTAAATCTGGCGCAAATATATTGTACCCCTACCTACTATGTACTTCTTCTTTTACCCCATCTTACATCTCAAGTTGCCCGCCTCGGTAGCGTGGATGGTAGCGTATCTGCCTCACGTTCAAGAGGTCACGAGTTCGAATCTCGGTCAGAGTGAGTTACCTGGATAAGGTTTTTTCCGGAGTTTCCCCTTATCCTGAAAGACGAATGTCGGGTAACTCTAAGCTCTATGGACCCCGGGCTCCATTGAGCATCATTTCATTCATTCCACTCATCGTCCGATATGACTTATGTTGGAGGACGTAAATTACAAATAAAAAAATAAAATTATTACTTCTTCTTTTATCTAAGCTTGCGCTTTTTGTCTTGACGTTGAATCTGAAGGGGATGACAGACATCCTTCTTTCCATCTTTTCTTCCTCTCTTTCCTTAGGGCATTACATCTCTTGCTATAAGATCTCTATGACTTCCCGCTCGTTCCACATGTAAATTCCATCCCTATTCTCATTTTTGTGAGTTTTACTGCAACTATTATGCCACCCCTTTTCCTTATTATTTTATTTCTTACTTTATCTAGTTTTGTTTTCCCTAATATTGTTCTTATGATATTCATTTCTGTTGTTCTCATTATCTGTTAAGTTTTGTTGGATTTTGCTCTACTTTGCGTTCAATATGTCATTATTGGCCTAACTAATGTTTTCATATATTTTTACTCTAATTTTCGTGTTAAAATATTTATTTTTCCAGATTATGTCTCGTAGGGACCCAGATATTCTAGCTGCTTTTTGTACATATTTTATAACTTCATTCATAACATGTCTGTCGCTTATTATTTCTATTCCTAAGCACTTAAAACTCATTACTTGTTCAAGCATTCTGCCTAATTTACATCTTACATTGGTTGCTTGAAGTTACATATGCTTTTAGTCTTTTCAATTGATACTTTTCATATTATAATTCTCAACGTTATTTACAAAATGATGCGACAATCATTGCAGATCATCTTCAGCTCCTGCCAAGAGTACTGAGTCATCAGCATATGACAAATTAGGTGCACAGGACTATCAAATTTTATTTATTCTTAATTAATGTTGGATACATTTTTTGAGAAGATGTAACTACATTTATTGAACTTAGTATAGGTTAGAATTTCCAGCATGGAGTTCCCTTAAATTTCATTCGGTCAATCTATAAATAGAAGTACTTATCAGAAGTTAAAAGTGTAATGATATTTAATCCTTTTCTAATTAAGCAAAAAAAGAAGAAATAGTCGACAATTTCAATACTTTCACTTGTCATAATTGTTTCCAACAATTAAGCAATGGTGATGGAAGTTATATTAACGTTTTGATTCTCCATCAAAATGCCTCCTCATTGATGTTTCACACTATATCTAATTTTATCGTTTATTAAGTTGAATAATAGGGGATTTAGGGAATCCCCTCGTCTGATCTCTTTTTGACACTTAATGTCATCTTTCATTTGTTCGTCTATACAAATGTTATTGTGTCTCTGTGCATTTGTTTCATTATTTTAATTACCTATTCTGGAATTTCCTTCTCTCGTAGAATGTTTATTACGTCATCTAATCTAATTCGATCGAAAGTTTTGATCAAATCCGCAAAGCAAAAGAAAACTGGTATCGTGTATTCAACCGTTTCTTCAACTACCTGTCATATAATAAGTGTACATAATCGAGCAATTAAAAGAGTTAAATTGGATGTACATAGGAAGTGAACCTGAAGCCTTGAATGCGATATATATACTCTACATCCTAACCCGCTTCTTTTGATAAGCAAAACCCTCTTTTCTCCTATAAATTATTGTTTTAGTGGTGTTTAGGGCTCTTCTTAGTACTACAACACCACAGGCGGTGCACTTGATATTATATGAAATGGAATAATACTTGTTGAGTAAGGAAACGTTCTAGATCTAAGTTTAGTGTATCTCAGTTATGAAGACTAAGGAAAATCTGTAAAAATGATTACAAAAGTGTCATGAGGAATATTGGTAAGAGGATGATGTGCTTCCTTTTCATGTTCAACATCGAGACCATATAATCCAATGGTACGCACCAGTGCATCATAGAGCAGGAGAAAGATGAGTTCAGTGAGCCGAAGCGAGTCCGGCCTTTTATTGACTTTCAGGACAATGTGTACCCAACGCTTACAGCTTGCATTAGGTAGTTTACAGGGGAAAAGAACAAGCAAACGACAAAAACACCTGGAGATTAAACATTTATGTTTATACGAAATTATTAACATGAAAAATTAATAATTGTATAATGAGATATTTAAAAAATCTCAATTAATAATGTATATATAATATCAATACACGTAAGGAGCACGGGCTAAAAATTTGGAATATATGAAAGCAACTGACAGCGAAATAAACGGAGAGTTTGGTATGACTAGCTTAGATTTAAGGAATTTGAGGATGTGAAAACATTGATCTATCTACACTGCATGTCAGGTAGCACATGTATGAAATCATATACACATTACAGTTCTGGCCACAGAATTGTCTGCATGTGTTTCACTAAAATTTAACTCCTTTAACCGGTTGGGCCATATGGGACGATGAATGAAATGGGTGAAATGTATTACTTAAATGAGCCCAGGGTCCATAAATCTTAAGAGTTACCAGTCATTCATCTTTCAGCATACCAGATAACCCCGGAAAAAGTATTATTCAGATTACTCACCCTGATCATGAACTAGGGACTCTTGAGCGTAAGGCGGACTCGCTAACATCTACCCTACAGAAGCGGGCAGTGGTGTAGAAGTTGTGATAGGAATCAATTAACTAATGCCCTTTACATGGGGATTTGCCCTGTATGCCTTGTAGCATGGGGATTTTCGAAGGCTCAAACATGTGAATTTTGACAGTTAAGTAACTGCTCACGTGTGAAAATTGCTTGATCTGTGAAAATTGCTTCATGGGATGCACACAGTACATCGTTTTCAGTTTTTTCCAGATACCACTGAAAGAATTGCTGTCGCAGAGGATAGTTTTCATGACTCATTGCCTCATGAAGGGTACAACATTTCGTGCAGAATGCTTCCCACAGTACTCGACTTAGGTGTAATTGCCGAGCGATGGAGCGAGTACTGTGTGTAAGACTGCTTTCAAGAGTCCCTAGAGAACGTGGTCATCCTTGACCTTCTGCTCGTCTATCCAAGGAGAAATGGCTGGTGTCTTTGCGAGAGTACGGCAGAATATGGTTAATCGCAATGGGCGTGCGTTCCAACATATGCTTTGACATTAACTCATCTAGCGCTTTAGCGAAGCACTGCAGAATAAAAAAAGAAACTTTTACAAAATGTTAATAAACTAGTGTTATCTACCAGCTCCTAAAGTCGGTCTAATTTTGGAACACGTGTAGCTTTAACAGCTCAAAACACGAGAAAAATGTATGCGCATCAGCATTTAATCGAGGCCATTAAACTTAAGAATAAGGCATTGTTTAAGTATTCATTAAAGAATTAACGTACAACAGTATGTCTGAGATAATGAAACTGGCTGCTTATTTATCACATTATAATTTCTAAATCATGCCTCATTCTTCTTCTTTTTTTCGCCCCTTTAGTTACGAAAATTTTGTTTGGAAAATTCAGCTCAACAACTTGAGAAAAAGGCAATATGTAGACAATTAGGGTTCTCGTCGATAAGAAAACCATTAGCTCAAGGAGTGCCGTAAGGACCTTCAGAAGTCAGATTTGCATGTAGAAACATGCGTAAGCCAAACTCTGAAAATTATAAAGACAACAGAATTTTTAAATTTTGCAAGTCAAAGGAAACATGTTTCAGGTGCAAATATGAAGTTTGAAATTTGATGAGAGGGCCAGTATTTAAAGAAATTGTTGTAACTGAATATTATTAAATTAACTAAAATGTGTTATCTGTAACTTACACTTGGAGAAAGGAAGTTCAAATCCATCTAACTGAGGATGTAATGCTTATACTAGCATTTCCAATTTCGTATTTATTAAATTTCTATACTAATACCTCAATAGTCTGTATATATGCATTCACAAACTTCCTGTGCCTACGAATTTTGTTCGCACTTATGTAATTGTTTTTGTTGTTGTTTTTTTTTTTTTTTTATGAAATAGTAGTTTTCTTTTCTTCTTGCAGAATTTTATTCCTTGCTATCCCTACTATACATTCTTAAAGAGTAAACTTAAAGAGTAAACGATGAATTTGGTGTTATCTTCTGAAACATTTCCAGACTTTTGGTTCATTTTGTTTTTATCTTCTTTATCTTATTCCTAGTATAGCTCTTATCGTGGTGTTAGGGGATCCTTGTTCCTCTATTCCTTAAGGTCGAAGCTTTGGATCCGATAGAGAACCAGGATGGGTGATCAGCCAATGCCTGGTATAAGGGTGAGAGAAGTGGATGATAGTATGAGGATGAGATGAATGATAGAAAAGGTGATGATAGAGCAGTTGGTGAACTGACTGTGGAGGAAACCGGAGATCACGGAGAAAATCAGGCCCGGCGATATGTTGTCCACCACAAATCTCACTTTGCGATAGCCTGGGATCGAACCGGGGCAGCCTTGGGGAGAGCCAAGCGGTCTAACCACACAACCACGGCGCGGCCATTTGTTCATATCAAAGATATATAATAAAGTAGAAGTGCTTTGTTTCTTATCAGAACAAGAGCCACAACCAAACAAAAACCATTTGTCCAAATATAAATTCGGAAGTTGAAAGAAGAGAGAATGGTGACGGATATTCAGTGAGCAGACTCCACAAACGTGGAAAGCGAAACACAGCATTTTGCTTGCGTGACCTGGTTATCAGCCAGTGCAGATGGAAATAAATATTTTATTAAACAGCCGCCAGTGTCGCTAGTTTTAACTGCACTTGGTGCCACGAAAACACGGTAACCAGGTTTCATGGACTGTTTCATTCCAGTACGATCGATCCAATTTAAGAATTTGCTCCATTTCAACCAACAAGAGTACCTTTTGAAAACAGTCACTCGTCCGGAAGTTGCAGTATATCGTTAGTGACTGTGCAAACAAAAGGCAGTGAGAGACCGGACATTACGCAAAACGCTTTTTTCCTGGTGATAATAAATCAAAGCTATGAAGTTAATCGCATTTTGAGGTATGTGGGAGTTATACAATTTTTATTCTATTTATTTATATAGTTTTTTTTCCAGTTTTGTGCTTTCACGTCATACCGCCTATTTAAATTACAAGTGTCATTTTTTTCTGTACCACTTATATATAGTAGGTAGTGAAGGAACTACTTTCTGTCCAAATTTCGATGTCAGATGATGCACGAAATGCGCATTTTGAGGTCCCCAAATAAAAAAATGTATTTAATAAAAAGTTCTACATGTATTCGTGCATGTTTCTAAAGAACATAACTCATAAAACGAATAATTGGTTAAATACCAAATTTGCTAATTAAGTTCATCGCACGCCACTCCAAACTACCTTGGCACAGAATATGCTTCAAACAATTGGATTTTCTTAAAATGGTCAATCCGTTTGATTAAAAAACTACATTATTTATGATATTTTATTGAAAAATGAAGCTTACATCTTAATTTTGCTAAATAGCTTCTGAAGCTCTTTTCAGTTTGTAAGACTTTTTTATAACTCTAAACTATAAGAGATTAGCAAAATCTTAATTCATAAAAATATAGATCTCGCTAAACCACGTGTTTTTTTCGTAGAGTTAAACAAGTCCTAGATATTTCTTGTTTGGTTAGAGCTTTCCTATAATAATTACACTTTTCTCAAACTGTAACTCATTTGTTTAATTTTCATTATTTTTTAGTCATGTAAAGAATGAAATTTCAAAGCGAGCACCTCATAAAAGATTTGACCATGCTTAAGCTTACTTTATTTCCCTATTTCCAATGGACCTACAAGAAAATACATAATAAAATCATTTATATACACATTTATTTCAATTAACATGAAGCAGAAATAAGAATAAAGTTTTGTTATTTATGTTTTTAATGGATCGAAAGAGTTTTATAGTGTAATGAAACATAAGTTTTTAATTAATTTAAACCTTTTCTATTGTTTTCAATTTGTCTATTACATTCAGGGAAAATCTAGATGATGTAAACTCACTTGGATATCATTACGTTGGAATTTGACCATCTTTTGTTTTGTAAGTTTGCAGTCATTTGTTATGTGTCATAGAGCTTTTTGTATATTGAAGCGCGAAAGCTGATGCTGCTGATAGCAGAAGCTCTGGACACCCGTGGAGGCTGTGATGCTGTAACTATGTACCTCCAATTTTGAAGAATTGAATTTACTCGCATCAGATACCTTTACGTTAAACGTAGAGTGGCATTACTGACTGCTTGATTTTAGTCGGAGTATTTTACCCGATTCATTGTTCAACAGCGTGAACATTGTGTCCGTTTGGTCAAAGATCCAGGGATGAAAACTTAGTTTTCTACCTGGAAGTCGTTTAGGAAGTTTAGGAAATTAAGGTAATTACTGTTATTTTAATTAGTGTAAGTAGTGACCATTCACTAAGTATTTTATTTTACTTTATTTATTTTCAGGATTTATAAATATAGATTATGTGAATCAAAGAATTTATAACTTAAAAATACTCACATATGTTTAGCGTAAATATACAACATACTTGTTCTAATCCACGATTTACAAACTGACTCAGAGCGCACGTTTTTGAGGGGCGGAGAATTCGGGATGCGGAAAAATTAAGGGACATGAAAATATTTAAGGAAGGAAAAAGTGAGTTACTTAACGCAAGGCAATTGTTTTATTTTCAAAAATACGGGTAAAAACAACTCGTAAAAATATGTTTGTACTTTAATTGCTGACACATGTGGATATGGAAAACGTTGTTCTGCGCAATGAAGTATTCCTGAAATATTTTAAAACCAAGCTTGATTCAAATTAAATTCAAATTTGCCGATTCCGTAGTTAAAATATTATAATTTCTAAATAATTTCTGAAGATTCCATACTGAAGTCGCTGGTGAGTGTATCTTGGGGAAGCAGTGAGCACATCATGTACGGTGAGAGTAGTCACATAGAATACATATAGGAGGAAATTCACGGGACAGAATCTAGGAATTAGTAAGTGCAGGAGACCAATGCATAGTCGGGTTATTGGTTATTAGTACCTGGCCTCGGCGGGTTACTGCTCTAATAGTTGTAGACAGGACATAATGCAATTTTCTGTTGGATGTAGTTATCCAATCTGTCTTTCATCGCTGTAGGGTAGTTCTTTTAAGATGTCGTAAATAGTCTTAATGTGGAAGTTTAAGATCTGGTAAGTTTGAAGCGTTCTTGGTAGCCTCTTCTGCGGCAGTCAGCAAGATCATTAGCTGGCCTGTTACAGTAAGATGGTACCCATGCCAAAATCAGTTGTTTGATGAAATTATGTCTTTGTAAAATTCACATATTTCCCTTACCAAGGTGTGGCAATGAGTTCGTTGTTGTTTAGCCATTAATGCACTCAGGCAATCTGTGTATATAATGAATGATTTGAAGTATTCATTCTTTGATATATATATATATATATATATATATATATATATATATATATATATATATATATATATATATATATACCAAACGGATATGAAACAATTCACTGGAGAAAGTGGTGAGACTTTGTGAGTCTAGTGTGAGGGTGGTGGAGTGGAGTGGACTGGTTAGGAGCAACCACCGCACAGCCATTATTGATGTTACACCGGGAACCATCGGTATAAATTGGTTCATAATTGGGATACACGTCACACAATTCTTTAAAAAGAAAGATAAAAAGAGGCTTTTGGGTATCAGTCTTCACATATTTTGTCAAAGTGGTGTTGATGACTGATGATTTGAGTCTCTTGGTATAACATTCATCTTGAAGGTATGGGAAATAAGAGAGGGATTAGTCAGATTAAGCTCTTCAATGTATGTAACAATTGGCAGAGGGGAAATTTTTGGAGTGAGCATTATCTTAACGCGATGTATAAGCAATTGTACCAGAGTTAGGCCTGGTGAAATTCTTGGTAATATAAGTAGAATTTCACAAGTTACGTCGGATAGAAAGTGGTGGTTCATCTGCTACAATTTTTAGGCTTTCTGTAGGACTAGTATGAAATGTCCCAAGTGCAATTCTTAGCGCCGTGGTTTGAAAGCGTCCAGCACTTTAAGACTTGATAGTTTGACGGATTTATGAACAATAGAACCATAATCCTACTTAGAGAGGATGGTGGTTCTGTAAGTGCGAAGTAGAACACTGAGATCAGCTCCCCACCCTTTGGCAGATAGGACTTTTAAAAGATTGAGCCTCCAAACACAATTAGCTTAAGATGGTGTACCCAAGTCAATTTGCGATCAAAGTGCATGGCAAGTATACGAACGGCATTTACCACTGGGAGTTGGTGGTTGATAATACTCAGTATAGGGTTTCGGCTGGGATTTTCAATCTGGAGAAAACAATAGTTTGAGTTTTGGGCGAAGAAAGAATAAGACCTGTGTTTTGGCTCCAATTTTTAAGATTGTTTAATGCTGACTGTAATAGCTCTTGTGTAGTAGCAGTATTCTTTCCTTTACAATATACGGTCAAGTCATCAGCAACCAGCAGTAAGATTATTGTGAAATAGTGTTCAGTTGTTTTTATATTAGATCATATTCAACCTATTTCCAAGTTATTCACTTGTTTTCTTTCCGTAGTATTATATGTAATTCTCCTAAAGCTATTTTCAGATAATTAATTGCTCAAAATAAATACATCTTATTAGTTAATTGTGCTGTCAATTGCCAGGATTATATCAGCACCGCCAGTGTGCCGGAACTTCGTCCACAGTTCTTTTATGTGCTAGTAAATTTACTGGTATGGAGCTCCACATTTGAGCACACTTAAAGAGCACCAGTCTGGCCTAAATGTGAACCTGTGACCTTAGTATCAGTATGCTGATCACCCAATAGGCTTAAATATTCATAACAAATACAATAATGTATAGTTTAGCTATAATATATTAATAAATAAAATTCTCGATGTATAATATACAATTGTGGAAATGTTTTTGTTCTTCCATAGGATTTCTATCTTGGTCACTTTTGGAAGGGATTAGTTATATTCAATTACATTTCAAATAATTGCTTCACACGAGTATGGCATTTCTCTCTGAAAGTTTGTTCCAGTACCAGGAACCATTGTAGAGGATACTCTTTGAAAGGTTGTAAAAAACATTTTCTCAGGCACGTTATTTTATTCACTACAAGTTTTATAACGTTGGAGCAAGATGCGTGTGACAACTTTCGTCAGCAGAATTTTAATTGTTTTCTTTCTTTAACGACAACCTGCCCCGATTTCCTTTCCATCATCGAAAACAAAGAATCCAGAGTCTTGTGGTTCATATTAAAAGTTCCTACTGTTTTCATAAGCAGCGTTGCGTTGGTGGTGACGTATCATAATAATAAAGTATCTGCTATTTAAAATTATCTTCCAATTTTTATAGCTTCTCCTTAGATGTCCCACCATTTCAAAATTCTACGTCCCATAAACGTTAGCTGCATTATGTCCCTTTCAGCTGTTTTATCACTTTACCTAAGATACCTAAATAGCCGAAACATAGAACACCACAAAATAAAGCGAGATCTGCGTTGATCTATATTAAAGCGGACTTCAGAAGCAATTCCCAGAAAATTGAAGCTGTACATTTCATTTTTCATGGATGGAATGCAATACTTTCCCTACCTACTGTACGAAATACAGAATGTAAACATTATTATACAGCCCTGTATTAGAAACGTTAAGACAGGTGTTGTAGGGAGCAACCTTGAAACTTTCCAATGTTCTTGTTTACAACAGTTCAAATGCAAATGGTGTACTTAGACCAGATAAGCACATGGAATATGCATTAGGTGAAAATCACTCCCACGCGATTTCAAGAGGGAAGCTTTAGCGTTGATAGCATTTCTCCGACAGTGAACTAGTTTCAATGGAGATCGAATTACATCGTTGATACCATAGACAACCTGTTAACTAAAGTAATACATAGCATTGTTCCTGTAAATAATTAGATAATAGTCTTTTCTGCTACTTTCTCCTTTGTTTTAATTCTATAAACGTTTCATTTGCATTATTTCCACCTTCAATTCGGTTATTTTGCCGAACTCAACATTGTTACTATAGATAACTTACTAAATTAATTGGTGGTACATAGACAGCGTTTCATTTCTGTCATTACTGCTATGGATTCACTTGTTACGTTTCCTGCGTAAATAATACGGTAGAAAATATATAGCATTTTAAATACAAATGCGATATCTAGATTTTACTAAAATACACTTTTCCAGGTTCCCTGAAACCCGCCCCCCACCAAAAAAAGCATTTAAAAAAAGGTGCAGTCACTTGGCCAGTCAGGTAGTAGAAATGCAGTGCCATCCAAGATATTACGTCATCGGCGTTGTAGCAGTCACGAATTCAGTGGACATTTACGTGTGTTTTCATATGCCTGTACTGACGTAATTTACAAGCGCGTCATTTATCGAAGTATTCAATAGTGTTATATATATATAGTTCAATTATATAATAGAACCACTATATATAGTGGTTCTGTAAAGATATAATCATTGTAGGTGTTATATTATATTCCGAACTTTACTGTTCTTTATATATCGTGAATAATTATTCTTGACTACTACGCAATAGTGTAGTAGCATGAAGATAAAGCACAAAGTAATTTTCTCACCTATAAGGTACCCATACTGATAGCAAATATCATTAATGATTTGTATTTAAGTGTTACAGATAAACTTAACCTAAACACAGAGTAACAAGAAGTATTGGGTCATTTGAAAGCTTACTATTGGTTATGTAATTGCAAATTGGTTAATGTCCAGTATTTAATTTCAAATAACTCAGAATTATCCAAGCAGTGAAGTCAGAATGCTCAGTAGTATATTTCTACTAAGACACTGGAGTCTGTTCCGCAGCAAAATGTAAACCATGCGTTACATAGCCGATATCTTCTTTTTAAAACTGAGATTTTCCAGTACACGTACTACTGCTAACCATGGTTTTAAAGGTAATAAATCACTCCCTCAAACTTCAGACCATATCACTTCTTCCAGCTTTCTCAACAGCTTATGAAAAATACGAGTAATATTCAATAGTTTGTATGGATACCTCAATCCTCTTAAAATTCTGATAAAAGAAACAGCTTAGATTTAGACATGTGAACATAAAATGGAATTTATATTATGCCGTGAAATGAAATCCTATCATCTCTAAGAAAATTAAATGCATGTAGGTGCGTAACCTATCTCTTTGATGTAATAATCGTGAAATTCTGATAGAAAACCTAAGCCATCTTGCAATGAAAAATCAGCGCCTTCTGACATATAGATAATAGAATATAGTATGTCCAGAAAAATGCGTCCCATTGTAAACACAATTCAGATCTGGCTACTATTAAGCATAAAGTCTCACAAGAACCAAATACATGGTCCTTTCCTTTTCTTGGTTAATACTGGCGGGAAAAAACTGCAACACCCTTCAGGAGTGTGCTCATTGAAACATGAACATAGTACCTGAATGTTAATGCAACTTTTCAACATACATTCTTGTGACATTGCCTGCTTCATTTGTACTCATTTTGTTTTAATATGATGCTATCAGATGTATTGCCTCTCACTCAACTCTTCACTAAAATTAAGCAATCCTTGATAGTGTTGCATTTCTTCCGCTTTTATATATTCGCGCCAATATCTTCACACCAAAGAGAACATAGCAGCTGAGGTTTTGTTTGCAGTGTCTCAAGTGAAAAGTTAGATCTTAGACCAAAACTGAATCATGCCTTTAACAGTATATGCTACTGGCTCTAAACACAGACAAAATATGCGAGTCCATTTTCGTAAAAAAGGATTGGGAATATTTACACGTAGGTACATAATTAAGCGCCCTTTACTCAGATCATATTTTAAAAGCGGTACGCTACTCTTACTTTTGTTCAACAATGAAATCATCAACGACATTACAGCCCTGCATGAGCATTGGCTTCCTCCACAATCAGATTCCATTATTTTATCACCCCACCTTGTCACCTATATAGCCTTCAGGTCCTGCACAACTTCATCGCGCTCTTATCCTTAGCTTTTCTCTCCGTGCCGAATAAATCTTTGCAACCATCACACGTTTAATGATATTACTTTCTTCCATATAGCATACGAACCAAACCAATGCAGTCTTCTTGCCTTAATAATAAATTATCTTTTCTTCTTATTAATTGATCAATTTCAAAATTATATTTAATCTTTTTCCTTTAAAGGCCCACAAATTTTTCGTATTACTTTTCTTTCTTTGCAAATTTCCTTAGCATTCCTTGCTGTGCTGTTGTCTTTTTCTTTTCAATTAATGTTCTCCAGATTAAGTGATGTCGAACGATGAATAAAAGGAGTGAAATTATGCTCAAATGAGCCCAGGGTCCATAGAGCGTAGTTACCCAACATTCATCTTTCAGGATAAGGGAAAACCCCGAAAACTCCTTATTCAAATAAGTTACCCTGATTGAGATTCGAACTCGGGATCTCTTCAAAGTGAGGCAGACATGCTACCACCTACGCTACAGAGACGGGCACCATGCATGTTCCAGTCATATATGTGACTACTGGTCTCCTTCTGTTGTTCTTGTTATCAGCTTCTTTTTCTTAGCCTTACATTTGCAAACAATGTTGTATACCCTTCTTTGTTCAACAATGAAATAGTTTCTAATAATCTGGGGCAACTCTGTTAAATGTGAACGAGTCTTTGTGTAAGAAGGCCGCCCATATCATATGTGAAACAAATAATACAGCATCATGCAAAGGTTTATTTCAAAAGTTCAACATTTTAACACTTTCTTGCGGATATATTATCTTACAGATCTTTCTCGTTAAAAACCAATAAACAAAAAAGATGACTACACACAACATTAATAATAGAAAAAACCAAATTACATTCCTAGTGCTAAGCTAACTCAAGCCGCTATCAAAAATGATTTTGCTCTGAATGTATTAGAATATTTAACAATTAAAAATTACTGATATTACTTATCAAATAGTAGCAAAGCCTCTTACTCTGTAAGTGTATTTACGGATGAATGCTCCTTTTATTTTCTATTTTTCAGTTCTTTTAAGCTTTTGTTTGTTGCAATAGCCTCTGCCTTATCGTAAGGTGGGACAGTTATATTTGCAGGAAATTTACGCATTTATCTGGATTATTTACTTGAATGTGAGGTGTGTGATAGTTGTATATATAGTGCACAGATAATTTGTATGGCAACATCACCCATTCATATCATATAGTTGTGGATGAATATGGATAACAAATTTTTCTTCTTTATCAGTCTTAAACCGAGTTTTTAATAATTTATAAAATAACTTGCCTACCACTGTGCTTACTCTTACGTTTGTTACGTGTGAATGATTGATGAAGGTTTGTATAGAGTTCTCTATATCTCTGATCTTTGGTAATGGTGGGATTTGCAGAACAAACTACTCAAACACGCACTAGAAACCGGATAATCTTCAACTGATTACGTACCTCTTTTAGAATCAGTACTAATGACTAAAACGGTCTCTTTTCACCCTTAGAGGTTTACATGTTTAGCTTTATGTGGCACCACCGGTGCTGACTGGTGATACATGAAAAATTGTTTCAGTTACCTACGTCCTCCAATGTTAAGTTTCATCGGACGATGAAATGAAATGTGTGAAATGATGCTCAAATGAGCCCGGGGACCGTAAAGCTTAGAGTTACCCGACATTCGTCTTTCAGGAAAAGAGAAACTCCGGTAAAAATCTAATCACCCTAACAGAGGTTAGAACTCGGGACCTCTTGAACGTGAGGCAGACACCCTAAAAAAGCGGGCTACATGAAATTAATTGATAATTGGGAAAGGAAATTTCAGAAGGAAATGTTTCAGGCCTAATTTTAGGGTACCTTCCAGCATTTGCCAGTTATGAAGACTGGGAAAACAGAAACCACAGCTTGCTAGTATGGTCGGGTGACATTTGAACCGCAGACCTCGCTTTCACGAGGTGTTCAAATTGTATACTCTCACGAGTATACAAATTATGTGGGATGAGCAACTGAGGCTTCATGGTGTGCTGCTATTATAATACAGGTGCTTTATATGTCAAAGTGCAATTCTTTGAAGCAGTACTACTTTAAATTTCTCTTTATATCTACAAACAATTCATAGTATACAGGTAAACGTTCGATATGCAGACCAAAGAACAGCTTTCTTCCTACAGATCCCAACTATAAGAGGCGGTGGTAGGTAGTACATTTCTTTCAGCAAGCTGTGCATGAGAAACTATATTGACAATGGTCGTGATAACATTGTGTTTAAATTAGAACTGTTTACTAGGTATCACAATGCAATGAAAAGCTATCAGAAGCCCAATTTATCTGTCACGTATCTTATCCTCGTGTCTTTGCTACGCCATGCAGCATATTTCAGAGCAGACAAGGTACACACATCATCGGGGACAGACAAGTTGATTACGTGTTTGGAATTAGTCTTCCCTAGGTGCAATGAAATATCCAGGATTAGTGCTAACTGTAAGTTGTTCTATTAACTCAAGTTTTCATCATGTATCACTTGAATGCTATTATATGGTACTCGACGTTCTTTTCATTTCACATACGAGAATGTCCAGCTTATGATAAACGAGTCACGACATCCCAAATTAAGTAATACTCGTTAAAGGAAGTGGGGAAAATGAACATAACATGGACATGCAGGTAATCCAAGGAACATGGATATCTCTCGTTATAATGGACAGATAAATGTAAACAACACATAAAACTAATGATCTGTCAGTATAAAGGTTAGGTTGCTTTTTCTCAGACACAATTGAAGCACAGTGCTGAGATGTGTACTCCATACAAAAACCTTCTCATCCATGTAATTTAACTAAGTAAATTAAACTGCCAATAATAGTTCTCGTTTTAAACGCTTTTCTCTCTGTGACGAAACTGATTTTATAGATCGGATGTGTATCACTCACATGATTTTCTCTACTCTTATACAAAATATTCTTATAAACGCTTATTCCTCCACCTATTTCCTATTAAACAGATAAACATTTGCAAAAGTTACCTTATTGCATATTTCCATGCATGTAAAATGGTAATGAGCATAGTTTTTAAACGAGTCAAATCATCTCACAAAAGCCTGTAGTTGTCATTGTGGTATGCAAGTACATGAGAATCTCATGCCCCGGTGGTTTACCAAGAAAATTGCGATTAGTCAGTTGGGGAATTTAATGTTGGCATGTTGCAATGGTTCAAGTCCTGGTTATGGCATAGAACTTTTCATTCTAGCTCTACCTATCCAACTGTCCTACACACGGCTGGTGTAAAAGAACAGTTAATTTCTAAAGCTGATGTTGTGAGAAACTCCTTTCAAAATGATAGCTGTAAAACGAAAATACTTTATGTCCATACACTGCAGCTAAGATACACTACCACCACCCACTATTTTTTATGGAAATTCTTCGTTTTTTACACATAGGTTTGAATCGTGAAGAGAATAGTGTTTCAGTGTGTGTCAGTTGTAAATACAAAGCTACTTCAGTTAGTTATTCAAATTAATTCACATAATGGCTACTTTTACAACTTTCTGATTATTTGTCTCATGTTATGGAAATTAAACCTACCCTAGTCTTTAGGTTAGTGGTTCTCAAAGTCATTTTCACACTTACATGCTCCTTTAGGAGAAACATATTTTAATCCCAGACATATAATGATCAAAATCAAATGTTAAATTAATACAAATAGAATTACACAACAACAACAACAACAACAACAACAATAATAATAATAATAATAATAATAATAATAATAATAATAATAATAATAATAATAATAATAATAATAATAATAATAATAATAATAATAATAATAATAATAATAATAATAATAATAATAATAATAATAATAATAATAATAATAATAATAATAATAATAATAATAATAATAATAATAATAATAATAATAATAATAATAATAATAATGCTTTTGATAGATTTCTCCATTACTCTTTATTGTGCTCTTGAAAATATAATATAAGAATGACGCAAACAGAAAATAATTCTCAAAATTAATCAACCAATCCATATTAGGTAGAGGAAAACTAAAGATAGGTTGCCTAGCATATGCAGATTATCTATCACTCTTAACCTGTGATATCATAAAAACTCAAAAACAGATTGAATTATTATAAGAAACTACAGAGAAAGTTGGTCTTCAGATATCTCTCGAAAAAAGAAACTGAATATATTTCCTGCAATAAACACCGAAATACATGAAAACCAAATATAGTAAAATTAAGCAAGTTTCACAATTTAAATATCCTGAAAAATGATTCAGGAAAATGGAATCGAAACTAAAGTAAACAAAAGCTGATACCAAAAAAAAAAAAAAATGGAAACAGTATATCAGCTGACTCAAGACATATAGGTATAATAAAAGATTCATGTCTAAATATAGTAAATTAAGACACTATAGCACTATAATTAAACCAGGGGGCCTCTTTGGAGCAGAAACATGACTTTTGAACAAAAAAGCAAATCTAGAAAGTATAGAAAAAGAAGAAAGTAAAATTATTAGAAACATGTTAGGTCCACAAGTCGTAGGTGAAGAATACAGACTTACAAGTAAAAATAAAATAAAAAAGATATATAGTGATATTAGGAAACGAAGGTTAAAATTTAATGGACATATTAAACGATTAACTTCAAATATGCTCAGAAAACAAATTATGGAATTTTATGAAAATAGAACTAAAGCACAAGTAGATACTATGAAATGGATTGGTGAGGTAAAAACATGATTTAAAATTGGCAGGAATCGCTCACGACGATATCCTAGACAGGGTCGATTTTAGAATGAAGGTGCATAAGTGGCAAGTTCACCAAGAGAACAAACCAAAGGGAACAACTGGAACAGCGTGGACAGAAAAGAGAAAGAAAGCCGATAGTCAAAGAATAAGAGAACTTTGGATTCATAGAAGAGCTAAGAAATGCCTTTAAGTACTTTGCGTAGTCCTACATGAGTTCATTCGTGAACAAAACAAAAATGTTTTTGATATGAACGTTAGCATGTGTATAATATATGCGGTAGCTTTCAAATTCTGTTATCAAAGGCTGTAATCAAGATATCCACTTATGACTGCTGTGTCTCACTTATCTATGTGCATGATATAAAAACTCGCACTAAACTGGCTTCTAACATATTGGCCCACTATGTACGGGACGCTTCAAGTGGTCCGCTGCAGTACATTGCACTGAGGGCAACGATTGGATTAGGACTTATCGAATGACTAAGGATAAATAGTATAAAATAAATGTCCAAGTGAAAAATTGGATCTAAATGGCTACAGCCATCCAAAACTCAATCTAAGAACTTGAAAAAATATAGGTAAATAAAAAACCTCAGCCAAACTGCTTACTCACTGGAATTCAAACGTTACCCCTCAGCGCGATAGGCTAAATGCTAACCATCACATCATTTGGTATCTGGATAAAATACTATGGGGCAGTTTTATCTTGCATCAAGTGGTTTTTCACCCCAGAGATTTAGGATTCGATACCCGACTGGTGAAAGAATTGTTCTTTAATGAGAATACTCCCCGACCCTCCCTAAATTAGAGTATGTTTCGCGGTGAAGTGATTAAATCCGCGTTAAAACCTACGTTTCAGAGTCACAAAATGTTATGAGGACTGAATGTCTGTTAGTTTCTTTTCTTGCGAAAGTACAGTGTTATCAGAGATTTTTCTTTTTTTTTTTTTTACCGTGGAGGGGAAAAACCCAGTTACAGGCGACGGCCCACGTGCGATGGCCGACAGTGTGAGGGTCCCTGTGCCCTGAGGGGGCCAGGCATACTCACTAAAAAAAACCTCCACGTGTTAGTTACGTGAATGTTATATTAGTTTGCGTGCATTTATTAACATGCTTAGTCGGGTCCCGCATAGCACCCCGGTTAGTATGTGGTATCTATTAAGCCTTATATGTGTGCTTCGTAAGCCTATGTGTATTATAATAATAAAGCTCAGGCCTTGGTGACCTGATAGTCAGGGATTGGTATTGGTATGGTTGTTAGTTCTACTTATGGCCCCAGTTTCCTGGGTTTGTCAATGGTTTGTACGTGGCATGCAATTCGAACTATGTGTTCGGTCGTCCTTAGTTCCGGCGTGGCCGTTCGTTATTTCCTTAGTCCATGCGTTGTCGTCGGTGTGTCCTACTCCATCTGCAGTCGCCCGCTGTCTCTGTGCCTGTAGGACACTGGTGGGAGGCCCTCTAACTCCCGGACCGCCTTGACTGTTGTCAAGGGCTTGGAGGGCTCTGTGCGGGCAGTGTTCTGAAAAGAGTCAGTAAGATAAAGATTAATGAAGGGAAAGTAGGGGTGTCAGCCTAACTGTCTGTGTCAGTTGTCTCTTAATAGGTTGTTCAGGAAGTTCTGAACGTCGTCTTCGTCGTCATGTGTGAGTCTTCTTTCGAACAGTGATAATGGTCGCGCGTGTATGTTTATTTCTGTAGTGTAGTTTTCGAGTCGTGAGATTAGAGGATTGTGGTGTATTTCAAGGTTTTTATAGGTGTCATATGCTAGTTTCTTAATGAATTCTTCTACTGTGTGCATTTTTAGTTCGCTGTGTAGTAGGTCGGCTGGTGCTGTGTGAGGTACTTTTGCTATCATTCGTAGTATTTTGTTTTGAAATTTTTGTAATCTTAGTATATATGTTTTGGCAGCATACCCCCAGACCGGCGTTCCATATGTGAATATGGGCCTTATAAGAGTTTTGTATAGCGTGAGCCCTAAGTTCATGTTTATATGGGAGTTCATGTTTATGAGGGGGTAAAGCTTGCCCAATTGAGCGTTGGCTTTACCCCTGATTTGGTGGACGTGCTTTTTCCACGTAGATGGAGATGGACAGAGATGGACATGGACCTCGCGTAATATGTAGCAGCATCTATGACGCTCGCCCGCAGTCACTCCACCAGACTTTAGCCGAAAGACAGTCGCACTGGGATGTAGAGATTCTCTAGAATTTAACAAACAGCTCGTAAACTAATATACAGCACTACTGGAACACAAAGCAAAGCTACAGATGAAGATATCAAATCGCCTTTCCCCCTCCGCTTGCATCGCGCAACGAAAGCTGTGACGGCGACTTAAGGAGCATTGGCCGCTCCTATTGTGTTCATCCCCACTACTAACACATGTTGCTGCGATGGCTCAAACAGGAATATTACTTGACTGCTTGTGGCAAGCTGAAACAGCTGTCACGGTTTGTTCATTGTGTGCCATGAGCATTGGTTGAAGGCTATTTAGTTCGTGGAAAATCGGTTACCTACAATTAAAAGTAAGGCTTTGGAAGGCGCATCAACTTCAGTTCGTGGACGTTACAGCGACTTTACCGTCGTTGTGACAACTGATATGAATGTATAAGGTTTGCAGAAGTTTGTTTATTTACATTACCTAGCTTTTAAGAAACGAATTGCCTGCATGTACACTAGGTAAAACAATACAACAGGTAACAAACTAATTTTCAGTAACAGTTTGTATTAACTTAAAAACATATATTTTAAATTATAAATCATGTTTATTTAATTCTGATTACAAACTTTTCTTGCATTGGAGAGCTTTCAGTGATAGCTTATTTACAGTATCAAATAGTAAAGTGCTATAGAATTGTCATAAAATTGTCATCTAATAACATAAGTGTTATCACATTGTGTTTACTATTCAGGCTGTTGTAAATAAATAATTTAAATAGTGTAGGTTATATCATTTAAAATAGTTTTACACAACTTCATTATTGTGCCTTTTATTCATATTAAAACTGTTTTTATTGTCTTAGAAAACTGCAAGAAAGAACAAAGGTGGCTGTGGCAGACTTGATGGTGCTACAGACGAAACAGATTTTGAGCTGTGGGATTCACGGTTTACGCTCCGCGGGGACCATGATCCTGATTTTGGTTTTAAACAGGTCAGGTATGTATCTGATTAATTCTAGTTTCAACATCTAATATCTATCTATAAACAAGAACGTTTATTGTTTCAGTTTTCTGAAGCTCATATTTTGAACCAGATATATGCTTTTTTCTCTTAAAATAAATATATTAAAATATTTTAAAATGAAGTCATCATCAATGAATGCACAGCCATAACTTTTAAGTTTCAATTCAGAGATCAAGCTATATTTTTAAGAAACTACTGTACTACATTTATGGATACAGTATATAAATTGTGAAGTAATATTTCAAATTATATTAATTGCATTTGCATTCAGGATATGAAATTATATTTTAGATGGAACTTAACTAATAACTGATCATTTTATCTTCTTTATTATTTTATTTACTGCTACTGAATAACTTAGGAATTATCCAATTCAGCCTTTCCTTGTGATTGGATACTTGGGTGATACTTGAATGATGATACAATGCTCATAAGTTGGTGACTCATCAAGATTTGAAGTTTAAGATTAAATACCAGAAATTAAGACTACATTATTTACTATGTATAGTAAAGCAAAGAAATATCAAGTACATACAATACATACATTTCCTGCAATTATACACTAAGATACACTGAGCTCACAGTTCATCATCCATGTATTGCTCAACTGAAAAATGCACCTTTCTGGCAAGTAAACTTTTAATGGATTTTTTGAAGAGATTTTAGTTTTGGATTTGGCTAAATGTTTGTGGCAATTTATTATATATTTTAATTCCCATATAATGTGTTTTTTGAACAGTGCTAACCTAAGAGCTAGATATATGATGTCTGTTTTTCTTCCTGTGTTATGTTTATGTTAGTGCTGATTTTTTAGAAAATTGTTATAATTATAATGTACATACAAAACCAGGTTGTAAATATATAGGCAGGGTTATGTCAAAAATTTTTAACATTTTAAACAGTGGTCTGCAAGAAGCTCTATAACTTGAATGGGTCATTATGCATATGATTTTCTTTTGAATTCGGAAGATTCTATCATAACCTGTTGCACTTCCCCATATGGTTATTCCATATGAAATTACTGAATGAAAGTAACTGTAATATGATTTTCCCTGTTTCTAAATTTGTTATTTGAGCCAGGCAGGATATGTTAAAACAGGCAATATTTAGTTTTTTTTCTATATAATTTAGTTGGCTAGTCCATTTGAAGCATTCATCTACAAATAGACCTAAGAATTTTAAAAACTCTGATAAAACAAACTGACAAAAATTGAATAATCTAAGATAATTCCTTGTATTTGCGACAAATATCTTGAATATATTTGTTATATGCAGTACAGAACTTTATTTGTTTATGATTTAAGAGGACATAATTTCCCAGCATAATCTGGACGCTTCGGTAATGCAGTTTCCCTCACCCCCATGGTAGTTCCCATTTTATCTCTTAACCCACCCGCATTTTAACTGTGTAGTTTATCTATATTCACTATATATATATCTGACCTACAATACAAACTCCTTTACTGACTGAAATGTACATTGTTATTGAAAGACTTTAATCTCACTGTTAAATAGTTTTATATTTGGTATTTGTTTTAGTTCAGCTGAACACAAACTCCTTTACTGAGTAAAATGTACATTGTTATTGAAAGACTTTAATCTCATTGTTAAATAGTTTTATATTTGGTATTTGTTTTATTTCAACTGATAAATTATTAAAGTATTTGTTACTTGTATTTGTGAGATTACTTTTTAAGATGTTTGTTATGCATTTCAGAATGTGAAGATCATTTTTTCTTCATGTACTGTAGTTGCAAGTATCAATGTTTGTATCTATTTTTGCTTATTACCTTTTCATATAGTCTAGTACTTATCATATAAAGAAAAAGGAAACTCCAAAAACACAAGAAACAATGAGTATCTGAAGTTTGCTTTGCAATACTGTTTGCAATTTAACAATTATTACAAACCCTCACCATTATGGAACTGGAATTTTGGGATGGGGGACAAATAAAACCAACATGGACATATTATTATTATTAAAGATTAAAAAAAGTGCATACAAACTATAAATATAACCTTTGTTTTTGACAATCCTGTCCAGAAACATTCAAAACACAAAATATCCTAACCATGATTTCACTTCATGTGCTCAAAATTTTATGCTGGTCAAGAAAAAAAAAAAAAAAAAAAAAGAAATAACTTACTCAATAAAGACTGTCATAAATATGATACAAAAAGTGCAAATGATTACTATAGGGTGAGCAAAAATAAATCTCAAACCAATAAGGATCTTATTGATAGAGTCAACATGAAAAATTCAATGCCACGGCTGGGACTTGAACCACGGATCTCCCGGCCTCCGTCCAGTCGCTCCAACCCACCGAGCTACCACAGCCAACCTGCCGTCTCGACATCAAATTCTCCATTAATTGGTTCAAATCCCGACCATGGCATTGAATTTTTCATGTTGACTCTATCTATCAAAAATCTTAGCCATAGCTAGCATGAAGAAATGATTAATTGCCATCAATTAACTAAAAGGATCTTATTATTAAGATAAGTGAAGTTTTTGTTACAAATAGTTGTTCGTGTCGTGCTTAATTTAATGCGGAGGACCACCTTGATTTTAGCAATAACCAAGGAAACTGATTTTGTGGACTGTACTCGATAGAGCTGTATTCATATCTAGATAAATTTATTGCACACGCTACATTTCTTATGTGAATAATCATGAAGAAGGCAACAATACATTTAATATTTGAGATAAACTAAAACGGTTCTTTCATTGCAACAACAGCTACACGCAGCCACACAACGAAGCACATCACATGTCTCAACATATCTGTAACTAAAAGGAAGAAGAAGCCTCTTTTTTTGCGTGCTGGCAAGTCACATGATCAGCTGGCCGCATAACTGGCGCCAAGTGAAATATTCATGCACCCGCCGGAACAAATGACAATAATGGCGCAAACAATAGTTATGTTTGTGTAATATTCATTGCTTCAGTGTAGCTAGCTTCATTTTCTATGTAATCAATAAGGATCTATATAAAATAGGAGCTATATTATATAATAAATTACCATTGGCAGTTAAAAATATCATAGACTCAAAATTTAAAGCTGCTCTAAAAGCACTTCTAATAGATGAAAGTTTGTTTAACATTACTGAATTATGAATATTTTATATAAATATGTATAATATATATATATATATATATAATATGTATAAATATGGTATTGTTATATTGTGATTTTGTAAATAACTAATATTGTAATCCCCATTGACTGTATAGATATGATGATGGTGTTAGATGCTCTTGTAAGTCTATTGACTACAATCATCACCATCATCCTCATCATTATACAGAGCTAAAGTGTTTGTATCTATATTTTATAATATTCCCAACATAATTGTACAGTATGGTCAATTGTTTGCTTTTCGGTCAAGTTCAAATGTTGTTAATTTAGCACATAGTCCAGATCATTGCTGGGCTTTCATAGAAAGCAAATCAAGCAAACCTCTCATATATAATACAATTTACTAGCAATATTTAATTTTTGTTATTGCAGTCAGCATCTAAAGAGCATAAATTACATTTGCAACTTTAGTTTTCAGTGAATTATCCAAGTTTGTTCACTTGTTACAGGTGGGGTCCCCGCGGCTGGTGCAAGCCTTCTTGTATTCCCATCACAATCATCTTGATCTTAATAGTCTTAGTAGTGCTTCTTCCATTGATGGATCAGAAAGAATTTGAATATTTTTTGAAAATGTCACATAAATGCCCGCAGACTTGCAGGTAAATCTATACATATAGAAAAACTTTATGTGTTTGATTGTGTATGAGTGAGTTAGAGAGAGTAATTCATGCACATAAATCGCTTACCATGAGAAAATATAGATCCAGTTGCATTACAAACATAAGAAAGGGGCACAAGTTTGTACTTTGCTAAAAGTTTTACTGATGTTTTAAACATTATCAATAGAATTAGGAGTTTCATTGCCAGTTTTAAAACACCATATATCATGCGCATTACACAGAAAGATGGATAGGTGAGAGAATGAGAATGTGGAAGTTGCATTAACAAATGATATTACTCTATGCTTCAATGTCATAAATAAGGTTATGTATTGTATTTAATGAAAACTAACAGAAAATTGAATGTTAGTAAGAAGATAATTTAAAAAGAAAGAAAATATATATTACTACACAGTCTAATGTTATTATACTGAATTAGATTTTATGATTCATGAACATGATAAATAACAATGCTATTAGCACTTAGTTGAACCCATCATTTTTGTTGTTAAGTATTTTAAGAGATTTTGAATAATTAAGAATGCACACTAGTCTTAAACTGTTTTAAGTGGTGTTTATGGAATTATATATTTAATATGACTGGCTGTCATAATTGTTGCAAACTATTTCTTGTATAATATAAATTTACACACAAGGCACAAATTTACTTGTATTGCTAATTGTTGTTGAAGATGAATGGAATTGTCATAAGATATACTCTTGGGCTATCTCAGCCTCTAAGCAAAAAAGGTATTGGTGTTAATGGCTGACAACTGGAATCTTTTTTAGAATGAACTATGGATGCTCTGTTAAGCTATACCTTCTAATGACTAAATATCATGATAAGGTCCAACATACTCAAATCCAACATAAACTCTATGATTATAATACAGAATACCGCGCTGGATGATAAGTGTAAACTTCGTACTAAAGAACTAAAATTAAAATTATAAACAACAATCCATTATACTGTTTTGAGCTAGAGGTAAGGATATCTTATTTCTTTGTTTAATTCATTGCTCTTTATACAAAATGAGATCATATCTGGAGATCATGTTTTCTTATTATTTAACCTCCTTTGTAAGATAGGAGCAGAAAGAGCTTTGCACTCTGCCCACTTCTGTAGCATGCTGGCAGCATGTCTACCTCACAATTCAAATTCAAATTTTGGTCAGGTTGAGATATCTGTATAAGGTATTTCCCACGATTTTTCCTTATCTGCAAGATGAAGAATATTGGGTAACTTAAAGCTCCATTGACCCTAGGTTCATTTCACCCATTTCATTCATTATTTGATATGACTTAAATTGGAGTAAGCCTTGAGCCCCTTTATTAGGGGCTAATGATAATGGACCTAAAAATGAATCTTAAGTAATGACTACATAGAAAGAATTATGTATAAATTTGCAGGGTTAAAAAAGGCATTCCTTATGTTGCTTATAAAAGATTAGATCAGTAATTACTTAATGTTTATTAACTACATTGAATGTCCATGGCATAGTAGGCATTGTACTTTAGTTCTCTGCCATAGAAAACCTCCCAGGATTTATCTTACCCCTGGGGGATACTGATTTTAATGATTTTAAATCCTGGGTATAGGACCGGTGCCCACTCAGCATCGTGAGGAAATTGAAGAGCTACGCTAGATAGTGAACCCTGGTCTAGAAAGCCAACTTTCCAGCTGGAGCTGCCATGATGCTGACCACATCTACTCCCTGTGTTGGCTGAATGATCACTCACCTCTGCCTTGCAGATCTGGGCATGAGGCCAGCAGTGGGGTTGGCAGCTCTGGCCTGCTAGCAGGCTCTTACCCCATGGATCCATTAGATCCAGTGATCCATTAGAATCTTGGTCATTAAATCTAATAAAAAAACAAATTAACCTGGTTTTAACAGATTTATCTTATAATTTTATTGCAGTTAATTTTAGATTCAGGTACATGAAGCAATATACTTACTTTTATAGAATATTCTAAGAATGAGAGTGAGACTGAAAAATTCAATGTCATAGCCAGGATAGATAGAGTCAACATGAAAAATTCAATTTGATGGCCGGGATTTGAACCACGGATCTCCTGATTTCCATCCAGTCACTCTAACCCATTGAGCTGCGATGGCCAACGTGCAGTCCTGACAGTAAATTCTCCATTTGACTAGTATATTTCCCCGGTAAACCACTAGGGGCTCTCGCATTCAAGATACACCATTTTTGTGGCGACTTTCTATTGTAAGTACTTGAGTCCCAGGCTTCATCATTTAACTCTTATTATTTTAGTTAATTTCCATCAATTAACTAAATTCATAACCAGGATTTGAACCATGAATCTCCCAGTCTCCGTCCAGTTGCTCTTAACCATTGAGCATAGTTAAACCAAACCTTAGCCTACAGATAGCTAGTGTGGAAGAATGATTAACTTCTATTAATTAACCTAATAATAGTGGTTTAACTATGAATACTGGGATTTAAGTACTTACAATAGTAAGTCGCCACAAATGGAGGACCCCTAGTGGTTTACCAGAAAAAATACAAGTCAGTTGGAGAATTTAATGTCAAGCTGACACATTACCATGCTAGCTTAATAGTTAAGAGCAACCAGATGGAGACCAGGAGTTCTGAGATTGAAATCCCGGCCATGGCATTGAATTTTTCAGTCTCACTCTACCTATCCAAACCTTAGCCTACAGTCGGTTAATGTGGAAGAACGATTAATTTCCATCAATTAGCCTAAGGATGTTATGTATTATTTTTCACTTATATTAACCATTATCTGGTTATATATCAACAATATATAGAAAAAAAACTTTACAATGCAACATGTTTTATTTTGCAGCTTTACCCTTGTTGAAAGTATACCAGAAGGACTAAAATATCCAAATGGATCTAATGTACATGTTCCAACATACAATGTATGGCTTGATCTCATAAAATCAGCTCAGGTTTCAATCAGTATTGCTTCCTTTTATTGGACATTGCAAACTGGTGATGTGCTTCCTGGTGATCCTTCATCGTCAGAAAAGGTAAGCTGTGTTGCACTTGAACTTTTGGGCTGAACATGAACAACAATTTCTGATAACTAATGCTAATAAAGCAAGTGTAATGTTTTTCACAGGGTGACATGATATTCCAATCTCTTTTAGCGGCAGGAAGAGATAGGAATATAAATGTCCGTATCGCTAGGAGTATACCATCGGATATATCTGAATCTAACGACACTGATGTTCTGGCCAACGAGGGTAAGGCTCAGGTCTGTATCTACATAAACTAAATATACATTTAGTTTTGTCATTTTTAAAATTAGTCAAGAATGGCATATTTACAGCACAAGATTACTCAGAAATAAAATTCTATTAATTTTTCATTTGCTTTTCCTTGTTTTTAAATGATAGATGTTGCTTTCTACTCTGTTTTATTTTTCTAATGAATATTTTTCTTTTTTTACCTTGTTATAATCAATATAAATATTGAATAACACACTTTTCTCTTTATTTTATCTTGTGTTTTGTACAACAAAGCAGAGAATCAACTCCAACAGTTATAATGCTTCATCTACAACGCTCACAAGCATTGCAAGAAGCAAATACAGTTTAAGAAATAGGCTTCCAAATACTGAAATGCATATTTCAACACTGTATACAGTAGAAATGTTTTAATAAACATTATTTCATGCTTTTCAAATACAACCTTTTCTTTCTTTTGTTCCTTAAAATGGTTACTATTGACTATCCAAAAAAAATGTATAATCTAACCTGGCTCTACTCTCTTTGGATTAGTTAACAAGAGTTCCACATTAAAGAATAGAAATATTCCCCTTACAACTATGAATACTTTCAAACTGTAACACCTAAAACTTATTCCCAAAATGTTCTACCATTATGAAAGGATTTGTCCCTAATTGGAATCTCGCTGGGATTCATAAAACATTTATCTGCTGTTTTTGTTCTGATGAACAGATATGTATGTCAATACCAATGCAGCAGTTATTGTCTGCCCACCACAAGAAGACAAGCAGGGCATGCAGAGGGTAAGAGGTTTGAACTGTTTATCTGCTCTGGTAGTAGATCTGTTTACTACAAAATGAGTGGATAAGAGTGAATATAGTTACTTATGCTGCCAGATCTAATGCTCATTTCAGTAACTGCAGTAATAGGTATTATGCATGGGTGAGTTACGTGACAACGTTGTGTATTTTACAAGAACCTAGCATCTTTATCATAACGGAAGGTGAGCGCATGACAGCAAAAGTGATTGCGTTACATATTTCTTTGCTTTGCCTTTTTATGGTGGACAGACAGTACAAATATAATAATAAACCAACTACAAATAGTTTCTGAGACAAATATAATGCTTTTAAAATACATGCTAACAATCCAGTTTGTATAAATACACTTTTTCTTATGGCAGGTTCGAGATCTTAACTTTACTAGGCTAATGGGTGCAGGTGTGCTGCATACTAAGCTATGGATTATAGACAACAAGCATATTTATGTTGGCAGTGCAAATATGGACTGGCGCTCGCTAACACAGGTAATGAAAATGTTAGCAGATCTTTACTTATCCTAAGTTTATATTCATATATTCAAATTTATTCATCATTTAAAATAATTAAGTGTCCTTGTGCGTTATGTACTTCTTATAGTTATCTATTTAGTTCATGAAAGAGAAGTTACTATTCTCTGCAAAATGTTGTTTTCTAAATACCAGTAATTTGCTTACATATTTATAACTAGTGAAAGATTCTGAAACTGTTTAAAAATAGATCCACTTGAAAATATTTTCTGTCTTCCCTTTCATCAATTATACTATCTAATACATTTTAAGCTATAAACAAAGCATTTTATAATTCCTTTCATGGAAGTGTTGAAAATAGTGTTGTAATAAATAAAATTTAAAGGGAGTCGATTAATGATACTAAACAACGCTTACATTTGAATTTTCCTGGAACATGTTTCAGGAAAATTCAAATGTAAGTGTTGTTTAGTGTCATTAATCGACTCCCTTTAAATTTAAAGCATATTACATTCTTTAACGCATACTTATAGTAGGTAGAGGAAATTATGCATTCCACTCAAAAATGCTATATCAAGATTCACTTGAAATACATATTTTGAGATCCCATGAATCTAACAAATCATTAATAAAACTACTTGTAGTCAGCTTTTCACATTATGTCACTTACATTTTTGTTTTTTGAGGGACTAGTTTCATAAGCCGTTGCTTCCATTTGCAACATTGAATGTCCAACTGTCATCTTTTATTGTTGCTGCCTGCGGTCTTCTCTCTAGTGGTGGAACTATGAAATTATCAACAGTGGGACTTCAAAGTTTATTACTCAATCTTTATATTTCCATATTAAGATGTTCTCCCATGTCAAGAGTTTGTTTATCACACCACCAGTTGATAATATGATAGAAATGTTCATAGTTCAACCACCAGAGAGAAGACTGCAGGAAACTACAACAACAACAGACAACAGTTGGACCTTCGAGGTTGTAAACGGAAGCAACAGCTCCCAAAACTAGTACCTCAAAAAATCAAAATGTAAGTGACATAGTGCGAAAACTGACTACAGATAGTTTTGTCAGTTAAATGTGAATGTCAGTATTACTAAATTCCTCCAAACATGTGTAATGCGACATATCATGTTTAGAAAAAAGTATGTGTATGTGCGCATGCATGTGTGTGTATGTGAGTGTGCACATTGTTTACATTTTTCAGTTCAAATTTATTTTCATTCAATTTTTAAAATCATTATGTATAATGCATTTTAGCTTGAAAAGTAAGTTTTTTATGTTTTCTAGCATTGAGTTAAATATATGCATTTCACCCACAAATTTGACTTCAAGATTTCACTTGAAACACATTCAGCTCTTTGAATAAAAAATACATATTTAGAAAGAGAATATCATGCACAAATTGATCTTTATCTGACAAAAGAGGCATGCTTTTATTTTCTGAAAAATGGCTCTAAGTGCTTTACTCAAAATATATATATTGTAACTTTGTGGGTTCGTAAAATTAAAAAGGCCGAGTTGCAGAAATTAAAAATCTCCTTTATTTCCGTAGCAATACACTGTCCAATTCTCACATAGCAACATCACATATACACAGTCTTCCAAGATTGATGACAATAACAACAGTGACAGCAGATTAGCTCTCGTTACAATAACACTTCCAGCTGTCTCTCCGCTTACTCTGTTTCACAACTAACTGACTTATCACTAGCCATGGCTTCTTTTTATACACCTAATCTATCATTCTAGATTGTTCTCGACTTTACTCTAAAATGTCACCAGATAAAACACGAATGTTCTAGAATGTAACTATATAGGTGCCGGCAAGTCTTTCACCTCTGTGATAAACTATCCATCTCTTGATGTGTGTTTGGAGGAATTTAGTAACAGTGACGTCAAAATTAATATAAATTATTTGTGGTTGGTTTATTGACACTCGTCACTTACTTTTTCATATATTTATGAGAGACTAGTTTCAAAGGCCCTGGCCTCCATTTTCAATCTCTTCCCAACCTATTACTAGTAGCATAAATGCCCCCACATATAATTTGGCCAAATGGTTACTAAGTAAATTTAATAGTTTTCCAAAATTTGAAAGTGCACATTTAAGAAACTCTTTAGATTTAGTAGAAAAAATCAAAGATATAAATTTGGACAAAAATGACAGACTGGTTTCATTTGATGTCACATCTTTATTTCCAAGCATACCAACAGAAAAATTGCAGACTGTGTTAAAAAAATGGCTAGCTACAATTGATATGGAAGCAATAGAAGCAGAAGAATATATTTCTCTAACAAAAATATGCATTGAACAAAACTTCTTTAGCTTTAATGGAAAACACTACAAGCAGAAATCAGGACTATCAATGGGCAATCCACTTTCACCTTTTTTGGCTAACTTATTTATGAGTGCATTTGAAACACAAATTAAAAAGTCCTTCCCATTGATCTTCAAGATTTGGTATAGATATGTTGACGACATCTTTGCAATTGTACCAAGTAAACATTTAGATGATGCATTAAAATTACTCAATCTGCAAGAAAGGACTATCAAATTCACAATAGAAAAGGAAATCAATGGACAACTACCTTTCTTGGATCTAAATATCATCAGGAATGATACAAAAATAAAATTTGGAATTTACAGGAAGCCAACACATTCAGAAAATTATATAAAAAATAATAGCCACAACCCAATTACACATAAACATGCAATAATAAACAGCCTTACACACAGACTAGTCAACATACCCATGGAAAAAGAAGAATATTTCAAGGAACAAAAAGCAATAATACACATAGCAGAAGAAAACGGATACAACAAAAGTTTGGTGTTGAAGAAAATTAGAAAATCTAAACTAAAGAAAACCATTAAGGAAACAACCACATTTATTAAAGAAAAAGAAAGCAACAGCATATTCAGTTCATTCACATATCATCCAAAAACATTTAATAAATTTAAAAAGATATTCAAGGAACAAAATATCATCTTGGCACCTACTAATAGATACTCAATTTTAAAATTACTAAATTCAAAAACAAAAGATGAAATTCCTTCAGGTAACAAATCTGGAATATACCAAATAAATTGCAAGAATTGTGAAAAATGCTACATAGGTCAAACAAAAAGAAATTTAAAAACCAGAGTCAAAGAACACTTTAGAAACATCAGATTGAAACAAGAAGACAAGTCAGCAGTAGCATTTCATTTTTGGAATGAAAACCATGACATTGATCCAAATCCAAAATTATTAAAAGGAGTGATAAACCAAAATAGATTGACAACATGGGAGAACATATTCATCTGGAAAAATAAGGATCGCGTAATGAACTTTGAAATCCCGCCAGCAGATAATTTGACAAAAAAGTTCATAGTTCCACCACCAGAGAGCAGATAACAACAGTTGCCAGTTGGGAAGAGATTGAAAATGGAGGCCAGGGCCTTTGAAACTAGTCTCTCATAAATATATGAAAAAGTAAGTGACGAGTGTCAATAAACCAACCACAAATAATATCCATCTCTTGTTTATCGGCGCTATCATTAATTGTTTATGCAAGCTCCTTATTACCACACTGCTCGCCTATCAGTTCCTTTTGTGTGTGCAAGCCACCTTATCGCGATCGGGTTCGCGACACTGCTCCCTCCTCAAGGCTGGTCGTCCCGAACAGCTCCATCGTAGTGGGCCAGACGATCCAGGTGTACCACCAACATCTTCCCTCGGGGCACCTTCTGGATGCGGTAGACCACATCGTTAGTCCTATTCACCACCCAGTACGGCCTTGCCACGGCTGTTGAAGTTTATGGATTGTTCAGTTTGCTCCCAGGTGTCCTCCTGAAGTACCGGCATGCACTTCCCCCAAGACCTCTGGGACCTTACTTCGGGGAAGTACCAACTGTTATCTCTGCGTCTTCCCATCGGGCGATTCCCATATCCGGAACAGCACGCCCTCTCTGATTTTCAGCGAGTCCCATTGGGCCCAGTACGACTTATAGGTGGCACTCCTCGGCGCGATGTCCTCCCAGACCGGCCCCGTCCCAGTCTCCATTTCTCCCAAGTCTGCGTCCGCCAGCTGCTCCCTCCTCAGGCCTGCGCTATCCGAGCCATCCGCAGGCACTGCCGTGACTACTCGGGCTGCTGCCGCACGCTCCTTCACTTCCACTCTTGTGCATTGGCCGCACTTCTCTGGACAGGGTCTTCGGGACATGGCGTCTGCGTTTGCCGTAGCTCTTCCGTCTACGATGTTCAGAGTTGAAGTAGTATTCCTGCAGCCTCTGGACCCAACGTGCTGTCTGGCCTTCCAGGTTCTTGACGCTCAATAGACAGGTTAGGGCGGAGTGGTCAGTCCTCAGGTGGAATGGCTGACCATACAGGTACTTGTGGAAGTGCTCCAATGTGTTTACAACCGCCAGTATCTCTTGCTGGGTGACGCAATACTTCTTCTCTGCCTTGGCTGAAGACGCGCAGGTATCGTCCGAGCAGTTGTCGAACCTTCTCGAGCTGTTCTGCGGTCAGGTGATCGGCCGCCCTCTCCAGTAAGCCTTCCAGCCAGGGCCACAGGTGTTGCGTTGGCACCGGCCCTGTGTCTTGTCGATTGCTCTCACGATGACCACGGGCTCGCACGTCCCCATCTCCGTTCCGACCTGGACGTCGTGATCGATGTCCACTAGGTTAAGCAGACTCACTGGCACCTCTCGGCACGGCAACAATGTTCTTCATTCGCTATCCTTCCAGTCGCGCCGTCACCACCACCTCCTTTCTCGCGGGGACCCACATCTTCCTTCAAGTTGACCCTGCAGATTCCAAGGCGTTTTTCGGGTTGCCGGAGTATGATCTCTTCTCCATTGAGCCGCAGGACCTTCCTGCCGTCTTCTACCGTCGCCTCGTGGCTCCTGAGGGCATCCAGTCCCAGTATCACCTCCTCAGCCACCTCCGCGACGAACACCCATTGACGCACGGCACTCCGTCCCAAGGTCAACTGCAGCAGAGCCTCCCTCTCCACGGTTAAGGTTTCGCCCGATGCCGTCACTACCTGATATGATCGGCTTGGTTTCCTCGACGGCAAACCCTTGGCCACGTCAGGTCTGATGATGGTCACGGCTGCCCCGGTGTCTACGAGTACGCGGCACGGCTTCCCTCTGATCCAACCGTCCGCGATGAGGCTGTCATCCATACGTCGGCTGACGGCGCGCAGTGTTACTCGAAGGGGATGGTGATGATGGCGCCGACGTGCTCCTCGCCAAGCCGGTCCTTACTCGCTCCTCCGGCTGCCCTTCCTGATGTCGGTCATCTTCGCGGCTATCGTCGCGCCCAAGTTGCTATTTGCAGCTTCCGTCTTCGTTAATTCGGTCTTCATTTCTTCCATCTTCTCGGTGATGTTGTCGTCGTCCCACTTCCTGACACCAATTGTAACTTTGTGGGTTCGTAGAATTAAAAAGGCTGAGTTGCAGAAATTAAAAATCTCCTTTATTTCCGTATCAATACACTGTCCAATTCTCACGTAACAACATCACATATACACAATCTTCCAAGGTCGATGACAATAACAACAGTGAAAGCAGATTAGCTCTCGTTACAATAACACTTCCAGCTGTCTCTCCGCTTACTCTGTTTCACAACTTACTGACTCATCACAAGCCATGGCTTCTTTTTATACACCTAATCTATCATTCTAGATTGTTCTCGACTTTACTCTAAAATGTCACCAGATAAAACATGAATGTTCTAGAATGTAACTATATAGCTGCTGGCAAGTTTTTCACCTCTGTGATAAACTATCCATCTCTTGTTTATCGGCGCTATCATTAATTGTTTATGCAAGCTCCTTATTACCACACTGCTTGCCTATCAGTTCCTTTTGTGTGCGCAAGCCACCTTATCGCGATCGGGTTCGCGACACTATATATATATATGTTCCATACATTCATAGAACATTCAAAATATGCATTAATAAAATAAAGGTATATATTACACAAATAAAAATATTTGCCACTTAGGCTTCACTTATCTTAAGAAATTGGTGTTGATACTTCTTTTCAAATGGAAATCGATTTTGCAAACAAATCGTTTGTGTCCTCAGTCCACAGATAAACTCCATTGTTAGTGAAGCCTAAGTGGCAAATATTTTTATTTGTGCAATATTTATGCTTCACTATAGCTAGCTTCATTTTCTACGTAAAAGGTTATGTACTGAAACTTACTAAAAAAAAATACAGATATCTTTAAAACAAGCAACTAATTTTAATATTTTTTTTTTTTTTTTTTTTTTTTTTTTTTTTTTTTTTTTTTTTTTTTTTTTTAGATACATATCGGCCATTTCTGGGATGTTCATTCTTATTGGTTTGAATTGATCAAAATGTAGATTTCTGCAGTGGTCATGTTTCAGTTATTTCTTGCACCTACATTTTTAAGATTTGATTATTGCATGAATTTACTCTACTCTTATGACTGGCTTAAAGTAGACAAAAAAATTGGCCTTTGCAAGTTTATAGAGGTCAGTACAAATAAACAAAGCCAGCTAGAAAAAAGTTGTTGAATCTAGCACATCCAGCTTTAATGTAATTTCTCATTAATTATTGTTTTACAGGTTAAAGAACTTGGTGTTGCCATTTACAACTGCAGCTGCCTTGCCAATGATCTGGCCAAAATTTTTGAGGTAAGATACTTACAATCACTGTTTAATGGTTACTGTACATTAAAAAATAATATATAAAGTTTTATAATATTTTTAAAATAGCACAAGTTTCTATAGTTAATTAATATAATGAAGTCAATATTAACATTTTATATAGTAACATTTACCCAGATAAGAGAATTTCTTGTATATACAGAAGCAGTATTTTAGTGGCATACATAATTAAAAGGTTAAAACTGGCAGCTGATATTTTAAGTCATCACTTCTGTAAACAGTAATTTTAGGCTGAATTCCTGTTTGAGGGATCTGATCCTTCTCTTATAAGAGAAACAAATGAGATGCAATGAGAGTGGAAATGAGAAAATATAAGGAAAAGATACTTCTAATTACATGGTATTTGGAGGAATTTAGTAACAGTAATGTACAAAAATAAAATACAATTATTTGTCACAAACTTCTTTTCCCTTTTTTAAGAAAATTGATGAACTTTTCACAGAATTCAAGAGAATTTGGGTTTACATTGGAAACACCAAACGTAATTTAGAAACCAGAATAAAGAAACAGTTTAGAAATATTCGGTATAAACAGACTGATAGACGACCATGGCAGATTATTTTTGTTCATTTAACCATGAAATAAATCCAGAATTTAAATTATTAAAGCAATTAAATGGTCTGATAGATTTAATAGTATTGAAGAAAATATTTTTCTTAAAAATAGAAATCTCATAATGAATTTTGAAATACTGCCAATAAATTCTGTCTTTAAGTTTGTTTTATTTTTAGAGTTTGCTAATAAATACAAAAATAATATGTTCCCTAGCAGCAGTAACAATAACAACAGGAATAAACAAAATGACTGATGATGCAGAAAAGTTTTGCAAAGCTAGTCTCTTGAATTCTGTGGAAAGTACATCGATTTTCTTAAAAAGATAAGTGAAGTTTATGGCAGATAATCAAATTTTATTTAAAATGTGTTACATCACTGTTGTTAGTTTCTGTTTCTTATGTAATAAGTAATGTACAAATTAATTCATAAAATTATTTGTGTTTCACTTTTATCAGACTACGTTACTTAGATTTTAATTTTTGAGGGACTAGTTTCAGGAGCTGTTGCTAATGAAAATGGAAGTAACAGCTCCCAAAACTAGCCTCCAAATAATTAAAATATAAGTGACATAGTGTGATAAAACCAACTGAAAATAGTGTTACAATATTTCCAATGTTTTAGCTACACTCATCAGAAGTCATTTTTATCCATAAAAAGCTTTGTAAAATCTGATTAATTATGGTGAATGAATATGTCTGTTGACAGGTATATTGGCTGCTTGGTGTTCCTAATGCTGAAATACCCTCAAGCTGGCCGGAAGCACTGGGTACAAAGTACAACATTGAGCAACCAGCAAAAATTTTGATGAATGGATCAGCCAACACAGAGTTATATATAACAGTATGTGTCTATTAGATTTATAGTTGAAGCATAGTATTAAGTCCTGCTGCAGCTAGAACTTGGCTCAACCACTGTTTCCCTTAAGTGCCTCTGCTGCTATAACTACTAAATTCTATGTTATTCATTTCTTTATTTCAGAGTTCCCCCAAGCCACTATGTCCCACTGGCAGAACAGTAGATATAGAAGCAATTTCAAATGTCATATCAAAAGCTGAATCTTTTATCCATATTGCTGTGATGGACTATTTTCCTCTCCTCTTGTACACAGAAAATATAAGGTAAAGGAACTTGTGTAAATCCCTAAATATTAAGTTATTCATAGCAAAGAAGCTGCCTTTATTAATGATTTTATTAACTTTCTCAGTGTTCTTTGAAAATATTGAACCTATCTAGCGGCTACAGTAAATCTGAAATATTTACTCACAGTTACTGGTTATGTTATAAGCACATCTCTGAACTTACATGTCAATAATCAGTTACATTAAAGTGCTATTATATATTAACTTCAAACTGCTTCCAATTTCAATTATTTAAATATATCAAAGAATTACAAGGTTAAGTAAAAATGCTGTTTCACCAATAATTTTGTAGAATGCAGATGCCTTTATGATTAGTTTATGTATAAGAAACACATAAAACCATTTAAGGATCACTTAAGATAACACTAGTACATATCCAAATGTAATCAAATCAACAAAAGGCGTTTAATTATTTTATATATAGAGGTAGCATCACTTGTGTTAGTGCATAACTGTAGCAATTCAGCCATCCTATACAATGTCCTCACTTTTACATTTATAATGAGAAAGAAACATCAGGGTATCACATAATGTTTGAATATGTTAACTATAAGTGAACTATTAGTATTATTATTATTAATTATTATTATTATTATTATTATTATTATTATTATTATTATTATTATTATTATTATTATTATTATTATTATTATTATTATTATTATTATTATTATTATTATTATTATTATTATTATTATTATTATTATTATTATTATTATTATTATTATTATTATTATTATTATTATTATTATTATTATTATTATTATTATTATTATTATTATTATTATTATTATTATTATTATTATTATTATCATCATTATCATTATCATTATCATTATTACTATCATCATTATCATCATCATCATCATCATTATCATTATTATTATACTGTACATACAGTTGAATTTTCATTCCAAACTTGTGTTGTATATATGTATATTGTATAATTTTTAGTTATAAGTACTTGACGTGTCCTATATCATGTAATATGATCAAAAGGATGAATAAAAACTAACTAACTAACATAACACTTCAAATGAAAATGTGACATCTGATAGCTAATTATGTGATATAAAGTTCCTCTCTTCATTATTTCTCTCCTCCTTTTATAATGTATTTTAAGTTGTGAGCAAATTTGTAGCTTGTTCTAGTTAAAGAGCAACAAATTAATAACTATAATTGTTCTAAGTGTTGTTTTTTTACAAATGACTCTGTAGTTGCTTATAAATTATTCATTCAATATTATACTAGCTTAGCTGAGCATGTCACATGAATTGGTGGAAGAGCATAAGTCTCTATACAGGATCCAGATGTTTAAATCAAAGTGAATTCCTTTGGTCAAAATAGATTTGGCAACTGTACTTCAACTTATAAGAATTTGTAAGATCCATAGTCTCATAGAACATATGGGATGAAAAATGAAAACTGAAACATGATATCATACTATCGATTCCTTCTTGTGCATGCCCTGAACTGAATTAGATCTGTATAGGTAAAGGCAGATTGAAAAATTCAATGCCATAGCTAGGATTTGAACCCCGGATCTCTCAGTCTCCATCCGGTTGCTATTAACCAATGAACTACCATGTCCAACATGCCAGCATGACATTAAATTCTCCAACTGACTCGTATTTTCCTGTAAAACCACTGGGGATTCTTGTATACAATGAGATATGCACCATTTGTGGTGACTATGTCTTAAGTACTTAATTCCCAGGCTTCAAAGTTAAACCACAGAGATGGTTTACCAGGAAAAATATGAGTCAGTTGTAGAATTTAATGCCAAGCTGGCTTGTTGGCCATGTTAGCTCAATGGTTAAGAGCAACTGGACATGGACCGGAGATTTGTGGTTCAAATCCCAGCTATGGCATTGAATTTTTCAGTCTGACTACCTATCCAAACCTCAGTCTACACACAGCTAGAGTGGAAGAACGATAAATTACCATGAATTAGGTCTGTTTACAAAGATTGTTACTAACTGCACTATCATTATTTATATTTCACATATTTTTAAAATATAACTTAAGTCTTAAGCTTCCATGTGTTCTTTAATCAAATTGTTTGCTAAAAGACATTGTAGCATTCATTGTAAAAGCCTTTGATCTCTTGAATGATATTTTTCAGTTACTGGCCTGTGATAGATAATGCCCTTAGAGCAGCAGCTGTAGATCATAAAATACAAGTGCGATTATTGATAAGTCACTGGAAATATTCACATCATTCAGAAAAGTTCTTCCTCCAATCGCTTCAAGATATTTCTCATTCATATCCAGGAGTTTCTATTGAAGTGGTAAGAATCTATCTTGTTTTCATTTTTCACAGTTGAAAAAGTGTTTTTGGATATTCAGTAAACATAGTAATCATTGAATTCTATAAACTTTTGGCAATGAAGTGCATAAAAATATAATGATTTACATACAGCTATCGGTTTATAGGATATAATGGTTGTTATGAACAATGTAATTTAGAAAATGCAAAGCAATGCAATATTAATCTTAACCTTTTTATACATAACTTTGAACAAAAAGTGTTCTGAAATGATTACATTGAAATATTAACAGGTACTCAAAGTTTACAATAACAGTATACAGAGTTGAAAGAAGATCATATGGTATAGAAATTTAACATGAAAGTTCTGTTTTTCTCAGATCTCTCTCCCTCTGTTGATTTTGGAGATATATGTTATAAGAATATTTTAATGACACTAAAAAAGGAATACAATCCAAATCAGCTAATTTAATTGTTATTTATTTTAATAGAAAATACATAGTAAGAAGGTAGTTTACTGCAAATAAGCAATTGTTTCTGTAATTAATTTTGTTTCATTATTGTAGAACTTGACTTGCTACAAGTTTGTAACAAAGAGAATCACAATATGAAAACCCAGATTATGGGACTTCTCTCCTATTCATGTTTCTATTTTTGAATGAGGAAAACAAGTAACTGACCATTTATTTCAAAAATAAATACTTGAAATCTCAAATAAATTGAAAATTGAAAATTTATGAAGCAGATGTGTAAAAAATACAACTCATCTAAAATTTAATGAAAATTTGATGTTGTTTTCTAATTTGAAATGAATTATTTTATTAACTGCTGGTACAAAACTCTCAAATTAATTAGAAATTTAACGTTTGATAAAAGTAAAATGGATAATATTATAATGCACGAACATATTTTAACTGTAAATTACCTAACTATTAAGAAATTTTTACATCAATTACAGTGTTTTAAGCTCATTCATTCTTAAACTTCCTCAGTTGAATAAGAAAGTTGATTGTGTAAACATATCAGTTTTCTATGCTATACATATTTGCATATTGTAGTTAGTGATTTGTATATAAGCTTTTATTAATTTACAGAAACTGTTTAAAGTCCCAGCTATTCCCGGAGAAGAAATACCACATACACGTGTAAACCATAATAAGTACATGGTTACTGATAATACTGCATTTATCGGTATGTATAATTGTACCTATTTTATTATAGTGAATCAATAAGCACCTATAGTTTGTATAGTGAAAGATGCCAGCTTCTTTCCCAAAGCAGCTCGTAGATTTATACTGCACTAATTATCTTTTTCTCTCTAACATCACACTTTTATGTTTGTACACATAATTCACATGTAGCCAAATCAGGTGAATACGGCTGGTACAGTAAGATTTCCACCTTTTCTTTCTCCAAGAAATCGACTGTTCCAGCAGCCATGTAAGTTGAAGCACTCTTTTGATGCAGAAGAAGGTGATCACTCTTTGTCTTTGAGCATTATAATGGCAGACATTCAGACAGCTGCCACTCAACATTTACTGGGCAACATGTATCTGTCCAAGGTCACAGAGGTTAAGTGGCATAGAGACCAACCTTGATGAAGAAAGTGGCTACCCTCTTCTTTCCAGATCTCCTACTTTTCCAAACTTTTTTGGTTAGTTGTTCACCTGGAAAGCATCATAATTAAAGATTGCCTCTTTGTTTCCAGGTCATAATGGTAGACCATTGTTTCATCACCTGTGAGAATACTGTACAGTCTTTGGAACATCCTTTATGAAGTTTCTCAAGCATAAAAAGATACCAGTCCACTCCAATACCAATTGCATCCTTTCGAGCTTGGGTCTCAAAATATGGTACCCAAGAGGCACAACTTTTAGTGAGGCCTAAATAATTGTGAACGATATCTGTTATGCAGCTGATCCAATATTTAGGGTCCCTTCACTGACACAAAATATGAGATGAGAATCATCTTCAATCTTTTTCTTCACTACATCACTGTTTTTTGTGGTCATATCATTGTGGCAGAATATATCCATCTTGCACTGCATCCAACTCTGTACTGCCTACACATTCACTGACTTTTGCAGCATTATTTGAAATCCTGTGGTGGGGGAATTATCATGCACACCCTCCAAGGTCAAAAAACATTCAAAATAATCTCATTGTTGCCCAGACTTTCAGTTTAAGAGATGCTAAACATTTTCTATCCACAACAATGAAAAATTATGCCTAGAGTAGCAATCATAGCATTATCTATATGATGCAATCTATTGTTGCACTTCCAATAAAATATCACTGATTCACATGGTTTCATAGTTGGCTATTCTAACAAAGGAATTGATATGTCATACAAACAGCATCTATGCATGATGCCTTTTGCTTAAAATAGGACAAGTGTGGATAGTTAAACTTTTAAGAATAAAAAAAAAGCTTTAAGTTTGCATAAGAGTGAACTCTTTCATTCATCAAACTCCAAAGCTAGAGTATTTAAAAATCTCTAGTGCATTTTCATGTTACCACTTAATTTTCTAGTAATGAATGCACAGAATGGCAGTGATGAATGTAACATTGAGTTACAAGTACTTTATTGCAACGGGCTCTCATTTGAAAAAAATTGCATAAACTTTTTTTTCTTAATTTATGGCCTCCAACATTAAGCCATTTCAGACAATGAATGTAATGGGTGAAATATATAAGGAAGCAAACATCAACTGAACTTATTAAAATGCTAGTCCTTCCATAGACCGCTCTTGGCAGTGATTCCAAGAGTACAATGGATTACTCTGTGAGATAGAATACTCTAAATAGAATAATCTATTCTCATATTTACTTAAAATGAGTTGGCACTATTAACACTAATATCACTTTTTTTAATTTCTGATAACATGTTTCGGAAACATGTGTTCCCATATTCAGAATGTGTCTGACTGACCCATGTTACTGTTTCTGTTGTGGTGGGTGTCTATAATGACAGCATCATGTGGCAGTGAAATGTACTTCCAGAGAGTACTCGGTGGCAGTAAATCAAAATTCATTTACTGTCTATCGAGATTTAACTGTATTGGAACACCACAGTGAAGCGAAATAATTATTAATTTATAGATGAGTCATATTTATTACACATCTGGTTCACTTACGTACCTATTTTGAGGACATGTTTCGCAAATCATCGTTTGCATCTTCGGCTCTTTACGACTCATTTACTGTCGTTTGTATATCATGTGTCCAATTCTACTGCATAACTGGTCAGATTGATTAGTATAATGTTCAGTTTGATGTTATTTACTGCCACCAAGAACCCTCTGGAGGTACATTTCACTGTGACATGATGCCACCATTGAAAGTAGCATTCTCACCACTCTTTTACTGAATAACGTTAAGTTATTTAAGTTATTCACTTAACTGCATTTATAGTTCAATATACTTCATTAGAAAGTTTAGAGAATATGTGTAACTTAATTAGTAAAATGTAAATGTATTTCTTATATTGGATTGAAATGCTAATAAAAAGATTTAGAGAAATATTTTGCTGGCCTATTTATTAATAATATGGTTTCTTGAAACTGTTATAAGAAAACTGATCTAGTCAGTAAAAATATTTATCACCAGTTTTGAAAGCTAAGTTTGCATATAAATAAGTAACTGAAAAATTTAAAGAATTTTGCTTATGTATTTGAAGGCATAATTTTATAGTTATGAGCTAATGAACATATTATACACTTGCAATTTGTATCATTGTTTTAACCATTTGATTTTCTAATAGAGTATTATAATTCTACTAACTTTATTTTGTAATATATCGTTTTTACAGGAACTTCAAATTGGTCTGGAGATTACTTTGTGAATACTGCAGGAGTTAGTATTGTGGTACATAATACTCAGGCAGAAAATGGTACAGTTCTAATGAATCCTCTGGTTTCCCAGCTTCAGCAAGTTTTTGAAAGAGACTGGAATTCCATATATGCATATCCGCTAGATAGCATGGAACAATAACAGTGGATTACTGGCAAATAAAACTGCAGAATGTGACATCAGAAAAAGTTTGCTATTTCATCAGAGAATACTTACATTGCTTTCGAAATATTAATATTGTACCAATCTATTAAGTGACTTTTTTTTCATGCAACTCCTACTTTAATTAACATACTCATTTTGAGATTTTTTTAATATCATGTACATCCTTTTCTCTCTTAGAGTTACTGATTTGTACAGCCCTTATTGTGTATAACATAATAAGATATAATACCTATGACTTGATGCCTTACTAATGTTCATATTACAGCACTATATTTTATTATTTTTAAATTTTACAAGCCTGTGCCTTTCCTTATAAACCTGAAGGAAATTCAGTAATAGAATTTTAACTGTTGAGAGCTTTGTTCAACGCCTTTTAGAAATTTATTAGTGAAAATAAAAAAGGAGGGGAAATTTATAAACTATAATAATAGGTAGTGACTAAACTTCACTTATCTTTGATATATGTCACTAGCTATTATTATCGTTTGTTGAATTGTATTTGCTTCATTGTTGATAGCTTCAATTTTTTACTTTTAAAAGACAGTTTACTCAAAGTATAAAAATTGAAAGAAGCATAGAGACAGTAAAGCACAAGTTAAAATAAAAGTGAATCGAGAAGATATTGACACACTGATTCACTCACAGTTTTTCACAGGACATGTTTCAAGTGCTGCTGCTCCCATCTTCTCAACTCACTTTTATTTTAGCTAGTTTAATGTTTTTCTTTACTCTAATCTCTCTGTACATAATGATCAATACACATAATTGATCCAAAATTAAATATCAAACTTGCTTTTACACGAGACTTGGCATCATATATAACATGATTTTAAAAGTGCTTAAATTCTCACAGTTGATTCTGATGAAGTATTTCAATAAAAAAATTTATAAGATAACATAACTTGCTGTGGTTACATTCTAAATTTTAATAAATGCCTGTTTGTACAGACAAATTCAAAAAATAACCTAAGAATGGAGACCAAAACAAAAATGTAAACAGGAAACAAAATGGCATAGAACATTTTTGTTCTCAATAGCCCATACAATAATGGAAAACAAACTAAAAATAAATTTTATTACTGGAACTCTGAACATCAAACTATGGGCTTTTGCTGCATTAAAGTTATTTACAATATTAACACTGAAATAAAATTACTATTTGTACATAATGCTAACATAATGATACAAACCTTCATATTACTTAATTACATTGTCCTCCATATTACTTTTTATTTGGCATCGTAAATTCAAAGAAATAATAAAAGTGCTTAGCAATTCTTATGATATTTGGGGAATCAGAAAAGTGTTTCTAAAATCAGTCAAAACACAAAACACAAAGGTACAGTTCCATTATAGTTAATAATAAAAGCCAATGTGTGCCTTTAACAAGAGAAACCAAAACTCATAAAAGCTTCTGTTATAATTTTTTCGTCTAATAAAAGTTTTATACAGCATAATATCTGGCAAGAGAATTAAACTTCTTTGTGCCTTTTTCCGAAATAGCATTTATATATGTCATTTACCAGACTTAAATATCCTTTATATATTGTACATATAAATATTGAAAATTAAAATAACTATTCTAAAATAAATATAACTTATAGAGGGAAGGATGTACATATAATAGAGTATTGAGTACCTTACACTTTATATAAAAAGAGAATATTCTTTAGAGAAGTAATCTTCTTAACAGTGCATAAATATGTGGCTCAAAGATTTACATTTATCTGAATAGCAGTAACCATATAAATATTTTATAATATTAGTAACTTTTTATAATGTTAGTCATTAAGGTAATAGCACCATAAAAAGGAAAATTGTTTGCTAAATAAAGCGAACTAAAATACATTATCTACTAAGTAGATACCTGAAGCTGTGTGTGTCTTTTGCTACATTTTAATGTTTGTAAATATAATTGATACTGAACTCTGAGCTTTTCAAAATTCAAAACAAGCATTGCTCACTGCTAAAATATATTTATGATTACCAAACTGCTGATAAAGCTTGTTATCTGTCTGCATAAATATAGGCAAGTGAACAAAATAGAAATCCTAGGTCTCCATCCTGAGTGCGATAACACATCCCAGTTATCCTGGTATCAAATGCTGGAAAGTTCTCTCATGCATAAAGTTTCATTCTGTAACATTGTTAACTGTTATATTCTAAGCACTCTAAACTAAACTTACTGTAAGATAAAAAATTCTTCTTCTTCTTCTTCTGTATAATCCTTAAGGCAGAAAAGAGGAATATTAAAGGTATTAAAGATAAAATGTCCAAGAAAAGTGCACAGCATGGAAAGTGGAAAATCTCTAGTACATACGAGGGTTGTTCAATAAGTACCATGTTACGAGATGCCAGTTTTTTCAAACAAAAATTTATTTCTCAACATAATCCTCTTTTAGGGATATATGCTTTGCCCTATGCTCCTGCCATTTTAACCCCTTCAAAAAATAAGAATTTTCAAGCTCTGCAATATATGCCTACATCTCTACGATGACCTCCTCATTTGATCTAAATTTTTTTCATTTGAGCCATTTCCTCCATGTTTGGTAACAGAAAAAAATTGCAGGGAGATAGGTCAGGAGAATATAGGGGTGTGGCAGCAATATATTAAGCAATTCTTGCAGTTTGGCGGCGGCGAATATGATAAATGTCCTGAGGTATTATCGTGGTGAAACAAAACATTCTTCTGTACCATGTGGGGTCATATATCCTTCAACTTCTTGTCAAATTTGGCTAATAACTCACTGCAGTATGGTGCAGTTATCGTTTTTAGTTTTTCCAAGAAGTCAGTGTGTATGACACTCTTCGCATCCTAAAAATTCGTTACCATCACTTTTCCAGCCAATGGGACTGACTCTGCCTTCTTTGGAGGAGATACTCAGGAGGCAAACCATTGTTTTGATAATTACTTGGTTTCCAGAGTATAATGATGAATCCAGGTGACAACTCAACACAAAAAATTCTTCGAATTTTGCTTAAATAGCTTCAAAGTTGAAAACCACACCGGCTTGTTGTCCACTGTGAGTAAATGTGGCAACCACAGGGCCAACAGCTTTTTTATCTCCAACTTATCAGTGTGTAGTGTTTAATGCCCGCTTTTACTACATATGGCACCGCAGGCGATGACACTGATGATAGATGAGATGAAGATGGAGCACTGGTGGAATGAGATGGCGGGGGAAACCGTAGATCCCGGAGAAAACCCGCCCCAGTGCCCTGTTGTCCACCACAAATCTCACTTTGCGGTCACCTGGGATCGAACCCGGGCCACCTTGGTGAGAGCCAAGTGGTCTAACCACTGAGCCAAGGTGCAGCCTCCAACTTATCAACAGAATATGAATTACCATTCCTGTTGATACACTTATGGTCTGTCATTTCACAAACTTTTGTTCGACAGTCAGCAAGAATCATGTCATGGACTTTTTCAATGACTTCCTCAGTAACCACATCTGCAGGGTGCTCCTCATCAAAAACAGATGCTTGACTACATTCAAATTCATTATATCAATATCTAACTGCTGTCATAGAAGGTGAAAAGTCTCCATAAACATCATCCAATTTTGCTTTCATCTTCTTGCAAGTTTTCCCATCTAAAACTGAAAAGCAAATCACTGAATGATACTGCATCTTTTCCATTTTAGCCAAACTATGTTGAACCACTTATTGAAATGTCTGTAAAATCCAAACTAACCAATGAATCAGCACCAAATTTGTTTTGACATGTAACAAATGACATTACATGATAATACAAACTTCCCTTAGCAACACCATATATTTTGAAAACAGGTACTTATTGAACCACCCTTGTATCCTGGCTGTGGGACTGAATTTTTCAGTCTGATTCTTCCTTTCCTCTCCTTTAATTGTAACCTAGATGTACAAGAGGAGAACATTATAATGTTCTTTAAAATTTATATGTTTATGTATATATGCAGTATATTTGCAATAAAATGCTTGGTAATAAGTGTCAGACAACTGGTTGTATTAGATCAGAACATTGTGTACACTTAGGTGCAAAATAAGTGACCATGTAGAGTAGAACTGATTTAAATTGGTATTGAAATATCTAGTGGCGCTTTGGACAGGCATCACCTCTTGTATAATTCTACCAACTTTATTAGGAAGTTAGTTATATCGCCCAAGAGATGGGCAAAAGGTAGCACTGCCAATGAGTTGTGTATGTTCTCTTAATGAGTATCATTAAGTGAAAAAGGAGTAATAATAATGACAATAATCCTACTGATTATTAGATCAAATAATAATAATAATAATAATAATGATGATGATGATGATGATGATAATAATAATAAATAATAATAATAATAATAATAATAATAATAATAATAATAATAATAATAATAATAATAATAATAATAATAATAATAATAATAATAATAATAATAATAATAATAATAATAATAATAATAATAATAATAATAATAATAATAATAATAATAATAATAATAATAATAATAATAATAATAATAATAATAATAATAATAATAATAATAATAATAATAATAATAATAATAATAATAATAATAAATTAGTTTCTGTACATAAATGCTTATGGAGCAAAATAGTTACTCAAGCTGACTAATACTTTGAAATAATTAGCTCTTTATTAATTTTTTCCACAAAAGAATTCAGTTCTTTAAATTATTTTACACAATTCTACAGCAGTTGTAGCTCAATGGTAATCATAACCTAAACTATTCCCTAACTATACCTATTTCAGAAGAAATGATGGTCAATATAAATGCAGTGGCTAATGAGCATTTTAATGTTATAGGCTACTCATTCCTCACTTACCCCTTCTGTAAAAGTGGTGTCAGTGCACCACAGCAAGCCACTCTCTGTGCCAAGTGCACATTGAGCCAATACAGTGCAGGTTTTTGTGTGATGCACACAGACCAATGGCTCAATTGGAGAATGCAGATGTAAATCACGTGAACTCGCCTATTCTGTATAGCTACTTTAAATCTGAATGGGAAAAATAATTCTTATGTTAAGTTGTCGGCAGTAGTATTTAGTCCTAATATTTAACGAATATGTTCTCTAAAATAAATATAATATACCTTCCTTTCTTGGAAGTGTTGAAAACAGTGTTGTTATGATAAATTAACTTTAAAGAGAGTCAATTAAAGACACTAGACAACACTTACTTTTAAATTTTTCCGGAACATGTTTCTGAGGCTTTGCCTCTATCATCGGCAAATCATGATGTTCAACATAGATCATGAGTCGAGAGCCGGCCGATGATAGAGGCAAAGCCTCAGAAACATGTTCCGGAAAAATTTAAAAGTAAGTGTTGTCTAGTGTCTTTAATCGACTCTCTTTAAAGTTAATAATATACCTTCTTTGTGAATTGAAGCACCAGGCAGTATATAGTGAAGTTAATTTTGAAGAAATCACGAACCTCTATTATTAATTCTGTTCTATGTTATTTCATTTATTTGAAATGAATCCAAGTAAATATTTTCTTATTTAATTCCAAAAAGATGATAATCTCCACTTCAGAGATATCAGGATTTGAAAGCTGTGTACTGTATTACACTTTCTATTAATATACATATATCTGCTAAAAGTTAATAACAAAACCACTGTTATTAATAAGTGTAAGTTTGCTTTTATTCACAACATTTTTTATACCTGATTTTGAGTTTTTACATCTAAAAAAAACATAAAATACATATATATTTTAAAAAAACATAAATGTGTAATTGGTTGTTCTTCAAAGTTTGACAACGGCTAAGTTAAAAGCTAGAGTAGGTTTAATAATCTCTATAACATGAACCAAATCTTTAGAAAGTTTTATCAATATTTCATCCTCTTAATCAACTGGAATAACTTCATAAATCACTAAGTAAGTTTTATATTTATGGCTGACACACTGTTTTCTTCATATAGTACTATGCATCCTTCTCCTAGTCCAAGGTAATTCTGAATAAAAACATTTAATTAGGTATAAAAACATACTGTAGATACATAATACATAAATGCATACATACATACTGACCTGTAGATGCAGCCAACCTGTGGGTAACCAAACAGGTGATAGCTGATAATGCTCCTGGACTAATTGCACTCAATTTATCTAAACTGTGTAGGTATAACCTTGACACCACTGTTTTACAAGATTAAATCACCATCATGTTAAGCTGGACTGGCTCAGTTCTGATTGTTTACATCAATTACAGCAGAATTCCTTAAGAAAAGCTATTTCTAACTTCTTCTTTGATATGCACTGGCTATCAACACTCATTCGTTTGTATCTATCTCTTGGAATTTCTTTGAAACAAATCATAGAGAGAAAGCTCCAATAGTGCAGAGCTCTTAGATAAATGAGTAAACTTTACAAAAGGAAACACACTATAGCAATCAAAGGGAATGAGGCACTTTTTGCACCCGAGTGTACATTTTAAATTATTACTTTATTATTCTTTTCTTATGAACAAATTAGATTTATATTCTACTTATAGCTGAAAATAATTTAATAATAAGATGCAAATCATGGTTGTGATAAAGCAAGCGTAGAGCAAGTGTAAAGCAAGCAGTCAACAAGCCTGCAGAAAGTGTTTTCTTATGATGCATGTAAACATGTTAAATGAGCTTCCTTAAGTCTGTAATAAATTTACTGTATATGGTAACTTAACTTCCAGTTGATACAGCATCGGAAAGCTACTGTTACCTTTATTACATAAAAATGGAATGGAATCATAACATGCTGTAAGTATGATGATGAGGTTTTAAAATATGTACAAAATAAAAAGACAAAAAAATTTACTTGGAAGTTGTGGAGCTTATAAAATGTTCACTTTTTTAAATACATTTTAATTATTTAATTGTGTTTCATTAATCATGAACTAATTAATTGGTTCCACTTTTAAAATGTTAACTACATTTATAAATTTGAATTGTGTTCTTCAGCATAAATCAGTTTCATGTAGGTATATATGTAAGTTTAATATATGTTGTTCCATAAAATGGCATGCCATAAAATGTACCTTTTGTATTAGGCTTAGCTTCTCTGAATGAATTATTATATTTTGGTTGTTAAGTTTATATTTACAAAATTGAAAGACAAATAAAAATTTCCCTTTGGAAATTTTAGAGCTCACAAAATGTTGTCTTGTTTGAAATATGTTTTAATTATTTAATTGTATTTCATTAATCATGTGCCTATTTAAACAGTTCCATTAAGTGTTACATAATTTTATAAATTTTAATTCTGTTCTTAAGCAAAAACCAGTTTAATGTTGTTATATATGTAAGTTCAAATATATTGTCCCACAGAAAGACATGAATGCATAAAATGTAACCTTTTATATGAATCATAGCTTCTTTGAATGAATTATTTTATTTTGATTGTTAAGTTTATATTATATACTCTGGAATCAAATAAAATTGTTCTCTCTGTATATTTTGTATTGCTTTACTTCCATGTATTCCTTTAATATATAGAAATAAATACGTTTGCAAAGTGACTGCAATGAAAAACTTAAAATAGCTACATCAAAAACAATTATTTAGGCAAATGGGTGCAAGAATTACGCCTATTTTTGTTTTTACTTTCATCTGATGTATTTTACTATAAATACTTAAACAAAAATCACTGTTACTTGATGTTTGAAGGAATGTAATCAGTTTTTCACACTACAAGGACAAAAAGCCATATTTCACATAACAGAAGAAAATCAATATAACAAAACAAAAAAACTTAAGCTAAGGGAAACCAACAAGGAAGCAAGCATATTCACTAAAGAACAAAATAGCAACAGCATATTCAGTGGATTCATGTACAACCCAAACACATTTAATAAATTGAAAATAAAAAGATGAAATTCCACATACGGCAAACTAAAAGGAAGCCAAAACCAGAGTCAATGAACATTTTAGAAACATAAAATAGAAATAGGTAGAAGGGGCAGCAGTAGCATTTTACTTTTGGAATGAAAACCATAACCTTGACCCTAATCCAAAATCATTAAAAGTTGTGATAAACCATAACAAACTTACAACAAGGGAGAATATCTTAATACATAAATATAAAAACCGAGTAATAAACTTTAAAATCCTACTAGTCAATAATTTGATAAAGAAGTTTGTAATTTCTCCACCAGAAAGAAGACTGCGCGGAACAACACAGACACTCAGACTCTAGATGTTGAAAATGGAAGCAACAGCTCCCAAAACTGGTCCCTCAAAAAATTAAAATATAATTGACATTGTGTGAAAAACCAACTACAAATAAAGTTACAAAAAATCACTGTGTTGCACAAAATGTTCATCTCATTCCATAATTTGTTTAAAGGATTAGTGTACAATTTTTAGTCAAAATTATCAATAGATAGCAGATTTGGTACCCAATGTTTAAGTTAAACCCCACTTATAGTGTAAATATAAGCAAAGTATGCATACAAAGTACTGCCTTAAAACAACTGCAAATCCTTTCTTTTAACACTTTATACTTACTCCAAATCCTTCTTACCTAACCTGAAAAACTGCATGAAAATATATTAATTTTTAGATGAGTCGTATTTATTACACATCTGCTTCACTTTCGTACCTATTTTGAGGACATGTTTCGCAAATCATTGTTTGCATCTACGGCTCTTATGCGACTCAAACAATGATTTGTGAAACATGTCCTCAAAATAGGTACGAAAGTGAAGCAGATGTGTAATAAATACGACTCATCTAAAAATTAATAATTTTTCGCTTCACTGTGGTGTTCCAATACAGTTAAATCTCGATATGCATGAAAATATTTTGATAATTTTTGCCTCCCAAGCAACAACTGCATTAATGTATTGAAGTCTGAATGTTTCATACCAAGAAGCAATGCCTTTTACTTTCTCCACAGCTTACCTATAGTAAAAGAGAAATAAATTACTGCATTTCACTCAAAAATTTGATACCAAGGTTTCAACTAAATATATATATATATATATATATATATATATATATATATATATATATATATATATATATCTCTTTTTAGCCCTGAAGCCAAACTATGCTGATGCATGTGTATGCATGTAAGTAGATCACATGTAGTAGAATAATGAAAAAGAGAATTAAACAAAATTAACAGCATCAAATTTCTGTGCCTTGAAGCTGACAAATATTTATGTAGATTGGAAAGCTCTATAAAGTATATCTTACGGAAACTAAGCTCTGCCTGTTATGCCATCCAAGCACTAGATAATGTAAGTTCTATAGATACACTCAAATTAGTATATTATGTACATTATAAAGCTATCATGGAATATAGAATATTATTTTGGGTCAAATTAGTAAAACGGATACTAATATTTCTTATGCAAAAAAAAAAAAATGTTAAAAGAAGTATTTCTAACAACCATAGCAGATGCTCTTGCAAAGATCTGTTTAGATTATTGAAATATTACTCTTCCTTACTTGTATATATTCTCGATCCTAAAACTCTTTGCATGCATTACATAGAAAATGAAGCTAGCTACAGTGAAGCAATAAATATTGCACAAATATAAATATTTGATACAAAGGCTTCACTTATCTTAAGAAATTGGTGTTAATACTTCTTTCTAATGGAGATTGATTTCACAAACAGATTGTTTGTATCTTCAGTCCACAAAATTTGTGGAGTTCCTTTTTTTTTTTTTTTTTTTTTTTTTTTAGTTTGTGGACTGAGGATACAAACAATCTTTTTGTGAGATCAATCTCCATTAGAAAGAAGTATTAACACCAATTTCTTAAGATAAGTGAAGCCTTTGTATCAAATATTTATATTTGTGTAATCTTTGTAAGCAATTGGGCCTCATTTATAACAAACAATGAAATTCACTAAATAAATGTTAGACAAAAGTGTAACATTCGTCATCCTAGCACTAATCTTTCTTGCTTCCAGAAAGGTGTATATTATGAAACCATCAAAATATTTAATGCTCTTGCTGATGATCTTAAATGAAAAAATATTTTTAAATTTGCTGCTAAAGAATATACCTATCCTCAAAATCATTTTATTCTGAACAACATTATCTGAATGATAAATCAGCTTATGTAACTCTGTAAGTAGAATTTAGCTGTTCTAATGACATATCACTGCCAATTTACCTTTGATTCCTGCTCAAAACCTATTTTAATGTATGTATATTGAAGAACTGACAATAAATCCCATAAAATGTTTAGACGTACTGGCAAAAGTCAAGCGAAAGTAAAAAATTATACTACCAAATTGTATTTGCATATACCTACACATTTGCTAGTCTTCTAACTGCAGGTGAATGATTTTGTATCCCATAAAATTAATCCTGCCTTGTTTTTCACATTGCTTGTATATAATGCGACTTTTGTGTTCAATATTCAAGTATATGTAATGTTCAAAGTATAAACTTGAAAGAAGCATAGGGACAGTGAAGCACAAATTAGTATAAAAGTGAATCGAGAATATATTGACACATTGCTTCACTCACACTGTTTATTCACAGGACATGTTTCAAGAGCTCTTGCTCCTATCCTCAGCTGATACTCGACTAGTGCAAGTTGTAGTGGTTTCTTCTTTCTCCGTATTGTCAATAGATGGCGTGATGTACTTGTCAAAGATGTCCGGTGGTGGAGTTTCAAAATTCATGACTCTATGACGATTTTTGTTAATGAAGATTTTTTCCCATACGGAAAGGTCTATGGGGTGATTAACGTATTTTATTAGAGATGTTTCCAAATTGATGTCATGTCTAGTATTCAAAAAATGAAAAGCCACTGCTGATTTTTCTGTTTCACCATTTTTAATGTTTCTCATATGTTCTTTAGTTCTGATGTTAATATTTCTTTTTGTTTTTCCTATATAAATTTTAGGGCAAGTTTCACATTTGATCTCATAGATTCCTGGTTTTTCTTTGGTAGTGATTGAATTTTTGGGAGGGCCTTTTAACAAATTTCTGATATTAAACCTATTTTGAGGTGCAAGAGTTATGTTGTGTTTTGAGAAGATTTTTTGGAATTTGTTATAGGCTGATGGGTGGAAGGTGAATTTTTTAAAAAGTTTTTTCTCTTTTTCTCCTGTAGGTTCTAGGGTGGTGGTTTCTTTTATTTTCTTAGCTTTGTTGAGTCTGTTAACAGTTTTGTCTACTAAATTTGGGTTGAAACCGTTGGATATAGCTACTTTTTTTATGTGTATAATCTTCTCTGTTTAGTGGAAAGTTGATCATCCGAAAGATTAAACTGTTGAAAATGGCATGTTGGTGTTGTTTTGGGTTGAAACTGTTGTTCTTAATGTAATTATCTGTGTGTGTCGGTTTCCTGTAGATACCAAAAGTGAGTTTGTTGTTCATTTTTTTGATCTTGATGTCCAAAAAGGGGAGCACACCATCCTCTTCTGTTTCCAACGTAAATTTTATAGCTGGATTTTGTATATTCAAAAGTTTAAGACCATCTTGTATGAGTTTTTTAGGTACTATTGCAAAAATGTCGTCAACATAGCGATACCACACTTTGAAATAATTTGGAAAAGCTTTTGTGATATGTGTTTCAAAAGCACTCATGAATAAATCTGCCAAGAAGGGAGACAATGGGTTGCCCGTAGCTAGGCCCGTTTTTTGTTTATAGATCTGTCCATTAAAGCTGAAAAATGTTGATTGATACAAATTTCTGTAAGTTGTGAAACTTCTTCTATTTCTTCAGGTGTTATTTGTATTGATTCCAGCCATTTTTTGAGAAGTGGAATAAGCTCGTTGGTAGGTATACTTGGATATAAAGAAATGACGTCAAAGGAAACTAAAGCATCTGTAGAGTTGATCTTTGTGTCTTTCAGGAGATTTAACAATTCAAACGAGTTTTTGATACTTAAATTTTCAAATTTTGTGAAGGATCTGAAGATTTGAACCAGCCATTTTGATAGTTGGTAAGTGGGTGCATCAATGTTATTAATTATTGGTCTGAGGGTAATTTCAGGTTTATGTATTTTGGGTAAACCATATATGTATGGTGTTTTTGGACTGTCTATTTTATTGTTCAATTTATCTCTTTTAGTCATGATTTTACTGATTTTAATTGCTAATTCCACAGATTTGCATGCTTTCTTTAATGGATTGTTTTCTAGTTTAACAAATTCTTTTCCGTTTAAAAGGTTGTCCATTTTTTTGCGATAGTCTTCTTCGTCCAATATTACTATTTTGTTACCCTTGTCTGCTTTTGTGTAGACTACCGGTTTTTCATTTAAATTTTTGATTAATTTTTTATATGAATATCTTTTTGAATTTGCATTTTGAATATGATCTGGAGTTTCTAAGCACTGTGTTCTGATCGTAGATTTTTTGTTATCGGGCAAATTATATATCGCTATTTCAATGTCCGCGATATAGTTTTCAATGTTTTTTGTGTAATCTACACATGTTTTTAGGCCTTTGTTTAGAAAATCTATTTCTTTCTCCGTGAAGTTGCATGTGGATAGATTCGTTACATTGTTAGGTTTTTGACATGGGAGTAATAAATCTTGCTTTTTATGTGGATTTGGTTCTTGCTTCTTTTGAAGATTCATGAATTTTTGTTTTAAAATGGCTGTTTTCTTACGCATTTTCAAATTAAGAATTGACAGCATATTATTTTCTAAGTTAGACCACATGGCCGGGTTCATACATTTCGAAATTTTTAAGTGTAGTTCGTATATTTTTAATTCTGTGGAATGTAACGAATTGTAGTGGTGGTTTATTTCCATTTTAATTACACGTTTTTCTGCTGCTTTTTGTTGTTTGCTATTATTCTTGTGTTTAACAATTTTTCTGACGAAAATGGGTGTTATATTGAATTTCAAGCATTTTTTTAGAAAACGTATGTCCGCAAGTATATCCCAGTATACCTACCAACGAGCTTATTCCACTTCTCAAAAAATGGCTGGAATCAATACAAATAACACCTGAAGAAATAGAAGAAGTTTCACAACTTACAGAAATTTGTATCAATCAACATTTTTCAGCTTTAATGGACAGATCTATAAACAAAAAACGGGCCTAGCTACGGGCAACCCATTGTCTCCCTTCTTGGCAGATTTATTCATGAGTGCTTTTGAAACACATATCACAAAAGCTTTTCCAAATTATTTCAAAGTGTGGTATCGCTATGTTGACGACATTTTTGCAATAGTACCTAAAAAAACTCATACAAGATGGTCTTAAACTTTTGAATATACAAAATCCAGCTATAAAATTTACGTTGGAAACAGAAGAGGATGGTGTGCTCCCCTTTTTGGACATCAAGATCAAAAAAATGAACAACAAACTCACTTTTGGTATCTACAGGAAACCGACACACACAGATAATTACATTAAGAACAACAGTTTCAACCCAAAACAACACCAACATGCCATTTTCAACAGTTTAATCTTTCGGATGATCAACTTTCCACTAAACAGAGAAGATTATACACATAAAAAAAGTAGCTATATCCAACGGTTTCAACCCAAATTTAGTAGACAAAACTGTTAACAGACTCAACAAAGCTAAGAAAATAAAAGAAACCACCACCCTAGAACCTACAGGAGAAAAAGAGAAAAAACTTTTTAAAAAATTCACCTTCCACCCATCAGCCTATAACAAATTCCAAAAAATCTTCTCAAAACACAACATAACTCTTGCACCTCAAAATAGGTTTAATATCAGAAATTTGTTAAAAGGCCCTCCCAAAAATTCAATCACTACCAAAGAAAAACCAGGAATCTATGAGATCAAATGTGAAACTTGCCCTAAAATTTATATAGGAAAAACAAAAAGAAATATTAACATCAGAACTAAAGAACATATGAGAAACATTAAAAATGGTGAAACAGAAAAATCAGCAGTGGCTTTTCATTTTTTGAATACTAGACATGACATCAATTTGGAAACATCTCTAATAAAATACGTTAATCACCCCATAGACCTTTCCGTATGGGAAAAAATCTTCATTAACAAAAATCGTCATAGAGTCATGAATTTTGAAACTCCACCACCGGACATCTTTGACAAGTACATCACGCCATCTATTGACAATACGGAGAAAGAAGAAACCACTACAACTTGCACTAGTCGAGTATCAGCTGAGGATAGGAGCAAGAGCCCTTGAAACATGTCCTGTGAATAAACAGTGTGAGTGAAGCAATGTGTCAATATATTCTCGATTCACTTTTATAATATGTAATGTTGTTAAACTGTACACTTCACAGTGAACTCAGTAAATGCAAATAAATCTAATCTAATTTAAATTTAAGGTTCTTATTTAGAACTATATTAATACACCTATGGGCTTATGTAGGAAGGGTGCCTCTGCCTTTAGGAGACTTAAGATCTGTAAAATAAAACTTATATCAAAGCAGTCTTATTTTTGGTTTCTGTAATAACACTGTATCTGTTAATAAATAAGTACAATCAGTGCCTTGATATGAGTAACTTAAAACAATGTTAAATGTTGGGCGATGATAGGGAATTCAGTTACAAATTAGTCAATACGTTGATTGAAATGAATATATTCTGCTTATTTTTATCCCCACAAATTTAGTCTCATGTATTCATTAGCTACTAAATGGATACAGAGCATCTCCTGTAGCTTTATGAGTGGATCTTTAAACAGTTTAATTGTTAACTACTTGGGGAGTTTGGTTTTTATATACTTGCATTTCCTTTTTGGTCATATAAATGCTTATAAAGCTTTTATTCATGGAATCCTATATTTGGTCAAAAGATCTCTGTTTAGTGACTCATTTGATAACCCCTTCCTTGGATAAATCTCTAAAAGGAACAACAAAATGAAAGTATGACTAATATCAGAGTTTCCGCTGTTCCTATTTCACTCACCCCCCCCCCCCTCCCAGATAAATTCTCTGTGCACACTCCTGATCTGTCTAGTATCAGTGACATAATGTAAGAAGACTAGAAATAAATTGAGTTGTGCTGAACTGAATAAATATACAAATGGGAAAATCTGAAATACAGAGTGTTGACAAAAGAGCCAATTTGGCTAGCTGAACAGTGAAAAAATAAATAAATAAATAATAATGATGATGATGCAATAACATATGTGATTTTTAGTTTGAATGTCACAGTTTCAGTCCCTTTGTGAAGTTGTTATTTATGGTTGCCCCAAACAAAAGTTGTTTTAAATTTTGACATGTTGTTTAAGATTTTAAAAAAAAATGTTCAACTGTTTGTGTTGTTAAGTAAAAGTATAGCTATTCATGGAAGAAAAACAAAAGAGACATGCATTTAAAGACAGAACAATTGAGATATAACTGATTATAGAGTGGCTACTAGGAAGATGAATACAACATCCGGAAGAAGCTTAGAGATTTTCTATTTGAATAAGAAAGACATATAAAAATTATTTGTGGTTGGTTTATTGACACTCATCACTTACTTTTTCATATATTTATGAGAGACTAGTTTCAAAGGCCCTGGCCTCCATTTTCAATCTCTTTCCAACTTGAAAATGGAGGCCAGGGCCTTTGAAACTAGTCTCTCATAAATATATGAAAAAGTAAGTGACGAGTGTCAATAAACCAACCACAAATAATTTTTATATTAATTTTGACGTCACTGTTACTAAATTCCTCCAAACACACATCAAGGAAGACATGTTTTCTAAAGAGCTCTATTTTTTATAATTTATTATTATTATTTGTGTTTGTAAAGTTAAATAATAATCTTTATAATACAAGTGTTATCATTTCACTAATTTATGAGAAGCAAAATCACCAATACAAGACTATGCCCAGGAGACTGACATTTTGCATTCGCCAACTGTAGTTATCATGGACAAAAGAACTTAAAGCTTGTTATTAAACTTTTGTATATTACAAAGTGGTGATAACACAACTTGGAGAAAATCAAAAAATATAATATTAAAATAGAAAAATTAAATATTAGAAATTGGCATCCCAACACAACAAATTGTAAAATGAAAAACAAATTAAAAAATATTACAATTTTGACTCAGTTTCTCAAGTTTTTCATAGTTTTTCCTTGTCACTTAGAATAATACTAGGGTGCTTACTTTTATACACTGATTTCCTTTCCACCATTTCCTTTCACTCTGTTTCCTTATCAGGTGTACTTTAAAGCTTTTGGTGTACAGCAATGCCAGGCAGATGAAGTGGATGATTGTGTACCATAAATGCTGTTCTTAGCACTAGGCAGCATTTTGTGATGGTTATCCTCAAATTAGGGGACAGCACTTTCGACACCAGACCCAGAGTGTCAGTGGCTGTGCAGTGGGTTCTGGCATTGAAATGAACTCTCAGCACCTGTTAAAGACTTACATTTGTCTCTCTGACCTGTCTGCCTGTGATGCTATAGCCTCCTCCAGTTCCCTTATTTCACCCCTATCTCCTGGTGATATTAGCCACAACAGATCTGTGAGGAGGCTGCAGTGCACAAGCTGATCCCTACATCTCCAGCCATTACCTTTATCAATATTCAGCATTATAGCTATTGAAAAGTGAAACAGGAAAAGGAACAAGCATGGAAAATAAAGCAATAACTTATAGTAAAGAACAAGGAACAGTCACATTTTCTTGAGAAAAATAAATGGGAAAATTACAACTTATGTGTTTTATTTAAAAATTTATTAAAACCTTAAAAACAGAAATTATTTTAGCACCCATCACAAATATTCATTAAAAACCATTTAAAGAACAATTTCTTATATTTTGTATATAGTCACTATTTAGTATGGGTAAAAATGCATTAGTATTCTAGGGTTAAAAACTGTATTAAACAGAAATTAGTCATGAACTTGTGAGCATAATAATGAGACATCTGATAATCTGAATTTTTCAGGTTGACTCTATCTATCCCAAGGAGTTGCTTGTCTTTGGAGCCTAAGTATGAACTCATCCCTGGTAAACAGAAGGTCTTCGCCCTTATGGGATGTCTATGGACTAAATTTATCATCATCATCATCATCATCATCATCATCATCATCATCATCATCATCATCATCATCATCATCATCATCATCATCATCAAGAGGTCCCGAGTTCGAATCTCGGTCAGGGTGAGTTACTTGGATAAGGTTTGTCCGGGGTTTTCCTTATCCTGAAGGACGAATGTCGGGTAACTCTAAGCTCTATGGACCCTGGACTCGTTTGAGCATCATTTCACCCATCCCGTTCATTGTCCGATATGACTTAAAGTTGGAGTACGTAAATTACAACAATAAAAAATACTATCATCATCATTTTACATTACTTCTTCTTCCTCTTCTTCTTCTTTTATTTTCTTCCTCTTTCCCTTAAGGTCAGATCTGAGGAACTGAAGCTTTGGATCTGATAGAGAACCAGGATAGGTGTTCAGCCCAGTGCCTGGTGTGAGAGTGAAGGAAGTGGATGATAGTGTGAGGGCGAGAAGAACGATAGGAAAGATGATGATGGAGCAATTGGAATACCGGCAGGGGAAACCAGAAATCCTGGAGAAAACCCACTTCAGCGCCATGCTGTCCACCACAAATCTCACTTTGCAGTTAAAACCCGGGCCACACCGGTGAAAGCCAGGAAGTCTAACCACTCAGCCACGGTGCAGCCTATATGTTATCTTTAAATATAATGTGCATAACAGGAAATCATACAAGATCTGATTTTAACATGCTTTAGTGAGTAATAAGGACTCACTTTGCAAAGCAGAAAATTAGTAATTTTAAAATAATGTTTCAGAAGAGGTTGAGTACTGCAACCTCCAAAGTCTGACACTGAAATCGCCTTTAAAAGAAAGAGCTTTATTATTTATTGCTCTGATATCTCTGAAGAGATGGACAATAATATGATTTATAGAGCAATAATAAAGCTGATGATAAGCCATAACGTTAAATGCTGTGCCTAAGCAGATATTTAGCTTCAACTTCTTTACCTATATCAGCATAAGTGCATTGCTACCCAAAATAATGATAGGGCACAAGATTTGGAATTGTAGGCCTTCAGTTTTTATTATCATTGCAGCATTTTGTTTTTTATTAATCAAGGTAAGTTTACCAGAACAAAACCTATATTTGATAAATGAGGTTAAAAGCTTGTAAATACCTAAGAATGTTCAACTTAATTCAATTTTGGGTCAACACAGTTCTTTCAAACTAGTTGCACATAAGCAAATGTGGAAAACAGATAGGATAAATTTAACTTGGAAAATCTGATTTAGGTACTGCCAGGATTCTTGTGATTTATCTCTGCTTATTTGTACATGTTCTGAATATAGATTATCCAAGCAACTTTAAGTGAAGTCTAAAAAGTTTTTACACATAAGTTACATATAAAAGTTATTATTTACATGCATACACATATCCATTATAATTCAGTAATTTTATAATTTTCCAATTAGGAAGAATTGTATACAGGTTTAAATTTTAAGTCTTTAATGTTCTTAATTGCAAATGGTGATTTAGTATACAATGCAGCTCCTATTTTATATGGATGTTTGAGTTATATTTGTGTTCACCCTATGATACCCATTTGTTCTCCTTGTATCATAGATACAGCAGTCATTATGTGAAGTTGCTTTTTCTCTTTAATAAGCATAATGGTTCTGGACCATACATTGAAACTACATTTAGGATATAGAATAAAAAGAAGTATTTCAGAAAGTAGAGTGCCATTGTTACTAAAATTAGGCAAATGAGTCAACCTTGTATATACTTTTCTCCACTTGCAAGATTTTTCATGAAGACTAGTTTCTGGGAACTTTTTCCCTATCATCAATTCTGTGGTTGAGTCAACTACAGAATTGATGATAGGGAAAAAGTTCCCAGAAACTAGTCTTCATCACAAAAACTTGCAAGTGGAGAAAAGTATATACAAGGTTGACTCATTTTCCTAATTTTAGTTACATTTAGGATGTTTTGTTTTACAAATGTTTCTGGACAAGATTGTCGAAACCAAAGGTTGCACATATTCTTATACACTGTTTTTTTTATTTTTAGTAATCTGTTCATTTTAGTTTTAATTGTCTCCCTCAAATTTTAATATATGTGGGTATATAATACTGAAATAATGTCACATATAGGGTTTTGATTATTCTAAATTCATTAATTTAATTATAAAAGTTCCATAATTATTAGTGTAGTATCAGAAGTGATCCTTGCACAGAACTTTGTGAACCATTTCTAGAGAAGTCTGGAACAATTTATGTAGCATAGCACATGCACCAAGAGGTACATATGCATACCGCATGGTATAATCAACAATGGTATTATGAACAGCAAGGAGATCACTACCTCACAATAAATCAAATGCAAGATCCTTTGCAATTAACACATTCTGTATAAATGTAGCATTAGCAAGCTGAAAATCTAAATACATTTGAAATTAAATATCTAACGACTTATTGCCAGCTGTATGCAGAAACACATCTGTAGGCTGTACCTGTGAAATTTCTGATACATGTACATCATTGATTAAACTTAATGCATTTCCTGTATCCAACAGAACAGTTACTGGCATCTCATTAATAACAATAGTGCATTCTTAGATGTTGTTTTAAGTATATTGATGTTTCCATATTTTGCTAATTGTCTGAATTCATTTTTTTATAAACCACTTCTATGAGTGTACTCTAAGTTAAAGTTTCAAAAATTTTAAGTTTCTTACCTGTTCTAAGGGTTATATGCAAAGTATGCCATTTTAAGCATGTCAAGATTAACTGATAATATTAGAGTAAAAACACAAAATACATTTGGCATAACTCTTTTGATAAAGTATCGATACAACTTCCCCATTTAATATGACTATCAACCTATGTTCCAAGAATTTTAGTTTTATCTGTAATATTTCCTAATTCGTTCTCTAAGCAAACGAAGGGAAACTTGCATTTTTGTTAACTTTATGATACAAGCCTACCTCAACATTTTTGCTCTTACCAATAATAAGTCTATTGACATATAATACAAATAAAATATTTAGTGATTATTTTCCACTTATCTTAAGAAGTTGATGACAAAACTTCTATCTTCTATTTGCCATCAACTTCTTAAGATAAGTGGAAAATAATCACTAAATATTTTATTTGTATTATTTATTATTCCACTGTAACTAGCTTCATTTTCTGTGTAATAAGTCTATTGACTTTAAACCAATTGACAACATAGTCTGTTACCTCAACAATGTTCACTTTAAGCTCTTGTTTAGTATTCCCAGAAATCAGAATATTTGTGTCATCAGCAAAAAAGAGTAAATTTGATTTTAATGCACTGATTGATTTCAGCCAGGTCATTAATATAAAGTAAAAGCAACAAAAAAAAACTAATACCCTGAGGAGCTCCATATTTAATGTCATAAACTAATAGAGGCAACTAAATCTAAAGCTAGAGTTGCCACCTAAAAAAACCAAATACCTTACACAAGTGGAAGTTCCTTGCTTTATCTTGCCCACAGCATCAGCACTAAGGGCTTGCTATATTTTCCATACTACTTTAGTTGCATTATTTGCCTGTCTGAAAAATGAACAGAATCTTCACGAAAACTCTGCATAAGATTTAGATATAATTATAACTTTTTAATGATTTTCTTATTTTTTAAAACATATAAACTATCTTGCCATTGTCTACAAGTTAAAATAATTTTATCTCACAATTCACCCCTGTCTGTAGAGATACATTCAAAGATTTTCTCATCATCACATACTGTAGCGAATCCTGAAAAGAGCTACAATACTAGAGGGATGTAGCTTCCTAATGGTAGGCTACTTGGAGAGGATAAGGAACATAACCACTTTCAGAGCAAGAAAAGTTTACTAACCCCAAGTTTGTACATAAGTCATGTTTATTAAGTACATTAGGGCCATAGGTGGCCTTGACCTGAAGGGGCACCCCAAGCTTACCTTACAACTGTTTGTAGGCTCCCAGATGTTCAAAATCCCTGGAATAGAGGGGAATTGTAGCTCAGTTGATAGAATGCTGCTGTCCAAGAGGTCATAGATTCGATTCCTGGCTGGAGAATAGAACTTTTTCTCAAGTCAAGATTACTCCCCATCTTCCCTAGAGTCTGGAAATACAAAAAGAGTATGAATGTGTATGTAATCTAACGTACAAAAATCCCTAAGACTCAAAACCCATTATATATAACTTAACACTGCACATACAGAAAAAATGTTTCAAAGGAAAGACTGCCAATATGACTAAATGGAACCACATAAAATAACGGCAAAACATCTACAAATTGTTCTTTCATGGACACTTACCATGAATGTTTATGCATATTTCACATATTGTTATCTACAATATATAATTTTAAATATTCTAAATTATATATTCACATTTTATTAATTTTTCTAGCACAGCAGTGAAGAAAAGTTGAACCATGCTTCCTACAGTTTCTTCCAATCTAATGCAGGAAATGAAGAAGCTATACAACAAAGATCTAGTGAAGAATGTCACAATGTCCAGGCGACACAAGCTCAAACAAACTCAGGATATAACAGAAGATACTTAAAATCAGCTCCAAGAAAAGTACTTCAAACAGGAAAACACTCAGCGAATAAACGATACACCTCTGTACCAAAACATAGTATGAAACCAAAAAAATGCAGAAGTGTTTCAGAACGTGGGTTTTTTGTAGGAAAAGATCCATTTATTCCTTCTGGGCAGACGAAACTATGCTTTGCTAATTTAAACCCATTAAGGTTCAAAATAGATAGTACAAAAATAGACATAGTTATTAGTTCTGCTTTAAATCTGAGAAGTAGCTTGCTAATAATGTTTTCAGAAATACTCTATGCTTCAAAAGATGTCCTAACTCAAACAAAATACTCAGCATTTTTTAAAATATGTGACTCTCTGAGAAAAAGAAAAGTTGATACATTTGATCTTCTCAAGATACTGCCAAAGATTAAATCATTGCCTCTAAAGCAACAACTGGTTGCTCTAACAAAAACAATGAAGCTTTCGTTACCAAACCATTTAATTCCTTCAGTTAATATTTGTGTAGATGTCCTTCTTGCAAACAAAATAGAATCTATTTTGCCTAAAAGTTACTTGGTCAACAGTAACATATTTTCAAATCTAGGCCTAAAAGTTCCAGAAGAAGTCATTTTACATTTGTTTAAGTCATCAGCTCTCAGTGCAACTTCTGAAACCTTTATAAAGAGCATTTCTTTGGGTATAGCAAAGGGTGAAATTGCACTAAGCTGTAATATATTCACTGGTATAATGCTTAATTTACAGTTGGAGAGTGTTTCTCCTGAAGTATATGAGGCTCAGTTGTTTTTAAGGGATACTCTATTTCAAGAGGAAGAGTATTGTCACAATTCTATTCAAGGAATTCCAATAGCACTAAGTGAACCTTACAGTCTTGTTCATTCTATACTGAAGAACATATCAGAGGATATAAAGCTCAATTTCAATTTAAGGGAATGTGCCAAAATTATACTTCCCTACATGTATTTACCATACATTCATTCTGAATATCACAATATAATTACCAACAAAAACAATTTGGATACACTTCTGTCACAAGTTGTAACAAACACTGAATTTTCCAAAGATGTTGTTTACTCCAAAGAAAGAATTTTACACTCAATTAGATCATCAAACACTGATTACATAACTAATGCTCATTTTTTCTATTACGATTCCCCTATGGAGAAATTAATATCTAAATTAGAACAACTGCGAAGAGAGGAAGGTTTTCCAAAATATGCTCTAAGACATATTGAAGTTCTGCGTTCTCATCTCATATTTAAGGCTAAACAATGGTTTCAACCTCCAGAGCACCAAAAAGCTAAACATTGCTTTCAAATACAATTATTATTAGGTTCACTTCTTAGTCCACTAATACCAACTATGAATAGTATTTACCCATATTTAAAGGCCTTTATCTATAGGAACAAGTGTGATATATCAAAACATTTTGAAATAGAAAATGTTTTTAATAACACATTAAGAGACGCAGCAGCACTGATTCTGAATAGAGTTAAGGCAGAGCTGCTAATTAATGCAACTTATTTAAATTATATTGAAAAGTATCTTGTAGAATACAAATGTTTTTATACACATGTTAAACAAATGTACAGAGACAATGGAATCATTAATTCTAATGTGATACAGGCTATAACATTAGACTTTTCTAACTCAGATTTTCTCTTAAAAATGTGGTTTTCATTAGTAAATTCAGCTCTGCAAGACTTGCCAAAAGGAACAAACAAGTCTTTATATTGGAGAGCTTATTATTGTTTAAAATACAGTTCATTTACTTACCCACTACTCTTTAATTCATCTCATTTAACCTCTTTTAAATTACTTCGGAAACTTATTGAATATTCAATAGAGATAAGAATGGTCCAAGAAAATCCATATCTTCTACATTCATTTTCATTTTACTACAACCTTATGAATCCCGGAACAAATCTTCTAACAAACATTCCACTGACTTTACTTGACATAAAAGTCATGCTTTCATATCTAGAGAAAAATGACATTAAATACCTGCCTAAGCTGTTAAGTAATGTTGCTTCAGTTTGCAGTCCTAGATTTAGACTGTTTTCAAACAGCTATTTTGCACAGCCTTTAATGATAGATACATTTTTAAGTATTCTTAATGCTGTGGAAGACAATTATTGGAAATCCAAGAATTTTCCATGTGTTTTAAACAAGCTAAGGAAACTTGGATATCTGGCAGAAGATTCACTTTTGGTTTTACGAAACATAAGATTTGATATCACTCTCATTTTAGAATATCTGCCAAAATTAAAATACAAAAATGTGTCTACATTGATTTCAGATTTTATGACTCCAGAAAACATGTCAAAGTTTGCAGACCTTTACTTTAACCCATTGCAATATAGTACTCCCACTTTATATCTGTATCACTGCATTGTGACTGTGCTCAGAGACAAATCCGCAATATCTAATCCCAATTTACTTTTTGCACTAAAGTTTTACAGGGTATATCTGGAATATGAGCTGCAAATATTTGTTGAGACAGTAAATCATGAGAGCATATTAGATGCACTACCGACAAATGGAGATGAAGGATTACAAGCTGTTAAAGATTTCTTAATCCTTCCAGAGTTAAAAACAATTTTAAGCCCTGAATTCCAAATGACAAAATTCAGAACTGCTCATTCTTTATTGCAAAATATAGTTAAGCATGTAAATGACACAAATGGTGATCTTTTAGATTCCAAATTAAACAAAAACTTGCAAATATACATTAGGGTTATATGTTTCATTTCAAAAACATATGTTCCCATACCTAATACTTTACTAAACACTGTCACTGAAGTAGAAGATTTACAAGTGAAAGATTTGGTGAAGTGGGAAATTCTTCACAGTTTTCTTGTTCAACCAGAGCTTTTGACTATTTTAGGCATATCGTACAGTACCCTGTGTAACTGTGATTCTCCACATGACATGTTACTGGGTTTAGTAGATAAAGCTCTAGAGGTAGAAACCATTCAAAATGAAGCATTGCTAATTGGTGCACTTACTCATTACAAGACATTAAATGCAAATAACATAAAGTGTGTTAATTTCCATAAACATGATAATATGGCACATATGACTCAAGCAATTCATAATCTTCCAATTCTTAGCCACAACAAATATTGTGATTTAATGACTTTATATGTAAAGTCACTGTTTTATAGTTCACCAATGTCTAATATTAGTCAAGGAAATGATCAATTAAGTACACGAAAACAATTTATAAATGATTTACAAAATTATTATAAACTAATAGCTGAAGAGAAACATAATCAAAAGTTATTTCCAGCATGCAAACACTCATTAATATTAAAGCTTATGATCTCTGAGCTGCCAGTTTTATTGACTTCAAAAATAAAACAGTATATTATTAATTTTCTTTCCAGTAACTACATTTCTAATGTATTACAAACCCTTAACTTATCACAGTTTATAAATCCAGAACCCAATGTAGAACAATTCATTACGACAATCTCACAAAACAATATCATTGCACAGGATATAAGCCTTAATGAAGCCATTTTCAGACTAAGGAACTTAGTGGAAATAAAGACATTTTCATCTGTTTTTCTTCCAGATGAAATGCTTATACATGCATCAAGAGAAATTGATGATGAGGTAATATGCAAATTAATCTCAAATTCAAGTTTTTGTACAGTTCCTGATATAGAATATTTGTTGAAACTCTCCATAGAAAAACTTAGAGATAAAATGACATTGAATTCTAATATTCTGCAATCTAATAAGGATCTGTGGAAAAATATTCTTGATTGTCAGCACATTAATAAAGATTTACCAACATGTAATGCTCTTTCTACTAAGAATTCTGAACTGGTCTTTTTTAATACATCACTTTATCTCAAAACAAATGAAAGTATATATGGAAATGATTTCCTTATATCATGCCTTCTACAGTTCTGTTTCTATCAGCATATAATTCCAAAATGTTATATTAATGAAGCATACAAAATGAGTATAATAAATAAAAATGATACATGTGAAAATAATGATAAAGACTGTGCAGTAAGTAATGGTACAAAACTAATAGAGAGTGTGGATAAACTGCCTACATTTAATAACAACCTTAATAATTCAAAAGATTTTAATACTGCTACATGTTTATCTTCTGGATCAGATTTAACAGTTCCACATGTAACATCAGATACTGGAACCAGTATTCAGGAATATATACCGCAACTTTTAGAGATTAAGGATATGGAGTACCCTCCCAAAATCAAAAGCTTTTTAGAAAATCCTCATTTAGATGACGTGCTTGGCACATCATTTAATATCTCACAGTACTATACACCAATTCTGAAGCTCGCTGCCATTGTCAGATATGTCAAAACAGTTAATGTCTTCCAAAATGATAAAGAACTTTTGGATGCCTTAAACCTATTTGAAACAGCATTAGAAAAAAAGTATGTGGAAATTGCAAGCGATGAAGACAGTGAAACATTTGATCTTCACGCACATCCTAATACTACAGATGAAGATAAATTATGGCATGTACACAGATTTTTTGTTCTACAACCTTTGTCTGTTATATTTGGTGAATTATTCCTCTCTCGCAGCTTTCCAACAGAAAAAGACAAACTAAAAGCAATTACTGAGTATGTTATGAATCTAGGTTGTGTGCAGTTCAAAGTTGAATGGTATGAAGCATTTGAGAACTTCAACAAATCTCTTGAAAAGCATCCACCACCTCCTTATCCAGTTACAGCAATACCAGATTTTGCTAGATTGGTGGAAAAAATACCTGTAGTTCCAAATTCTGACATACATCTACCAGTTTTTGCTGCTCTTCTGATCGCTCCAAATTTAATGAATATTTTAGGTTCTAGATTTAATATTTATAAGTATCCATCACCAATCCTTAAACTTTGGGCTATTATCACAAATTATGAGGAATCTTCAATGAAGTTCATTTATGAAGATGTTGAAGGAACAATGGACAAATACAAGACAGCTTTGAGTAAAATAATAAGCAAAGCACCAAATAAATTCATTCTTGAAGAGATGACAGATGTGCTGGAAATGACAAATGATGAAAAACTTCTTCGTATCACAGAATTTTTAATGAGCAACAACACTAGTCTTATGATAGCCATAAGAACTCAACATAAGATATCACCCAAAGAAAAGCTACATAGACTTCTAGAGCATGTAATGTTTCTGGATAGTACTCAATTAAATCCTAAACTTTACTATTCTCTAGATAGTTTTCTAAATTTATTGGACCAAAATATGGATTCTCCTGTCACTCCTGTAGTTATTACAAATTTTCCTAAAATTATGGACATTTTCCCTAGCATTCTTGATGTTGATGATGATCAATATTTCTCCTTCATTGTAGGACTATTAACAAAACCTGAGATAATCCAACAAGCAGAGAGTATCTCTAATCTAACTGAATCAAGTGTTTCTCCAATAAAGATGGAAGAGGCGATTCTAAATTTAAAATTTCAGTCCATGCTAAAGTATGCAAAATCCAAAATAATTGATAGGGCACTTATCAAGTACATTGAAAAATGTGAAATTTCATTAGAAGAAAATCTTGAACATTATAACTGTAATTAACCTTTATGCTTTTCATGTGTAAAAAATAATATATTGATATTAATTTAATTTTTGTAAAAACAAACAATAAATGTTTTATATATAGTTTTAATTTATAAAAAAAGCACACAAACACACAATTTTTCAAAACTTATATTTAAACCTTGTGTTGTACAAGTGGTAATTACCCTTTCATTAATTTCTTAAAAACAAGAACATTAAAATATATAGAGAATTGAAAATCTAAGTATCAATGAAACCATTCACCTACTTGAAAGTTGGTATGAAAGGTATAATATAAGTTTATAGTTTTATGAGAGCTCTGTGCTAACTGAAAGGGAATTCAATGCTAGGAAATTTTCTCTTGTTGAAAATTAAGTCAAATCTTACAAAATCCAATTAATCAATTTTTTTTTTTTTTTTTTTTTTTTTTTTTTTTGGAAATTCATTGTTCTCTCACACTAACTGTGTATAGGACGAAATATGGAAATTTCATGGAATATTTTGTCCTACACATGGCTAGTGTAAAAGAAAAATTAATTTCCATTAATTGACCTAATAGCGGTCTGAACTATGAAGCTTCGGCCTTTGAGCACTTAATGTGTTCGTTACATTGCCATAAAGTATTTGTCTTATGTGTTTATGAGAACTCCTGGTGGTTTACCAGGAAAAACACAAGTCAATTTTAGAATTTAATGCCATGCTGGCACGTTGGCCATGGTAGCTCAATGTTTAAAAGCAACCAGATGGTTCGTGGTTCAAATCCCAGCTTTGGCATTGAATTTTTCAGTCTGACTCTACCTTTCCAATTTTTTTTTTTTTTTTTTTGTTTGACAGATATACAATTGTAATAGACGAAGTATACATATAGGTCATCCAAATACTGGGTCTCCATAGCTTATATGTGGTTCCTCTGGACTTCAAAAAAAGCATTTGTGGGGAGGTGAAGAGCAATCTGCAATATTAGTTGATGTATTCTAGATCTTACAATGCAGTTTTTATCATGGGGGAATAAAATGCAAATAATAGTAAATAATATGCCTAATTATTCCATTCTACATCTAGTGTTGCAGTATTCTAGTAGTTCTAGAAATAGTTATGTGTACTCAGTTCTGTAATTATCTAAATAAAACTAGAATAGTTAGTGGAACTTTGATATGAATAAAGTGTTCAATTGTGTAGAATATAATCATCTGTTATCTAATTAAAATTATTTTTATAAGTAACATAGCTTTAAAACTTGCTGAATCATACTTAACATACTTAGCAGATTGTGTGTGTTGGAAGTGAGTAATCCAGATTGTGGGAGCTAAGATGTAGGGTGCCACAGGATTCCTTAACGATCAATGATTTGTCTTTCCTTAATTAAAGATAATTTGTACTGTTTTAAATTTAGAAAAACTGGCTCACTGCAAGCTACTTTTTACAAACTAAGATAATGACTGTAATAAACCTATATATTTATATGTATCTGTTTACATAAAAAGTAATTTATCTGATCAGCTATATGTATAACATATATAATTATAATATTAGAAATAGCTACCAACTAAACATACCATATGAGGGCAGTTCAGTAAGTACCCGTGTTAGGAATGAAGATGCCAATTTTTACAACACTAATTATTTATGCATGAATGGAGTAATTAGTAACAGTGACATCAAAATTAATTGAAAAACTATTTTTAGTCGGTTTTCAACACTTTGTCGCTTACATTTTTATATTATTGAGGGGCTAGTTTTGGAAAATTGACACAATGGCTTCCAAAACTAGTCTCTGAATAAAATAAAAGTGTAAGTAATGAAGTGTTAAAAACTGAGTAGAAATAGTTTTTTCAACAAATTATTTATTTCTCAAATAGTCCCCTTTTGGGGATACACACTTCTCACAATGGCTCCTGTAATTTTTTAATTCCTCCAAAAATAAGAATTTTCAAGCTCTACAAAATATGCCTCTGTTTGCATGATGACCTCTAAAAATTTTTGATCTAGATTTTGTTTTTTTGTCAACCATTTCTTCATGTTTGGGAACAGGAGAACATAGGGGGTGTGTAGCAGCAATTCAGAATGCAATTCATTCAGTTTGGTGGTGGTAACTCTGGATGAATGTGCTGGGGCATTATCGTGGTGAAACTTGTTTTTAATTATTACACAAATATAAATATTTGCCACTAAGGCAACACTTATCTTAAGAAATTGATGTTAATACTTCTTTCTAATGGAAATCGATTTCACAAGCAAATCGATTTCCATTAGAAAGAAGTATTAACATCAATTTCTTAAGATAAGTGGAGCCTTAGTGGTAAATATTTATATTTGTGTAATATTTATTGCTTCACTGTAACTAGCTTCATTTTCTGCATAATCAGAACTTTTTTAATATAATTTTGAGTCAAACTCAAAGAAGAGAACTTTCTACTTCGCCATATGAGGCCGTATCTCCTTCAACTTCTTGTTGAATTGGTACAATAACTCACTGTCATATGCTCCAGTAATCGTTTTTTCTTTTTCCAAGAAGTCAAGCATCCCAAAACATCGTTACCATCACTTTTCGGGCCAATAAGATCATATTTGCCTTCCTTGGAGCAGATTCTCTGTAAGCAACCCACTGCTTTTATTTTTGCTTGGTTTCTGGAGTATAATGATGAATCCAGGTCTCATCAACAGTGACAGCTCAACAAGGCCCTTTGGATTTCACTTAAACAGCCCCAAACACAGCTCTGAAATTGAAAACCACACCCACCTATTGTTCACTGTGAGTAAACCAGGCACCCATTGCGCTGACAGCTTTCTCATCTCCAACTTATCATGCAAAATATGAATTGCCATTGCCTTTGATATACCTATGGCATCTGCCACTTTGCAAACTTCTGTTTCACGGTCAGCAAGAGTCATATCATGGACTTTTTAAATGACTTTCTCAGTAACCACATCTGCAGGGGATCCTGGGTGCTCCATCAAAAATGAATATTTGACCTCATTTAAATTCATTATACAAATATCGAACTGTTGTCATAGAAGATGAAGGTTCTCCATAAACAGCATCCAATTTCCTTTTATCTCCTCTCAAGTTTTCCCATCTAAAAGTAAAAAGAGAGTCATTGAACGATACTGCACTTTTTCCATTTTAACAAAAACACATCAACAACTTGTTTAAATATCTGTAAAATCCAAACTAACCTAAGAATCAGCACTACATTTTAACATATAACAAATGACAGCATTTGAAGATAACTCAAACTTCCCTAGCAGCACCATATATTTTGAAAGATGGGTACTTACTGAACCGCTCTAATACTATAGGCTTCCTACATCATAAACAGCTTCATCTTCTTGTGGATAAAAGTAGATTATAGTTAGTATTAAGAGTTAGTAGTTATAAGACAGAAGATTTAAACACAAATTATGTGAATTGTGATTTCTACTGTGTACTATTCAATACAGTAATAGGTATTTTGAAAATAGAAATAAGTATGGTTTATGGTTCTTTGTTTATTACTGTAGTTATGTGAATGCTAAAAGCATATTTTATTGTAATGTTTTTGTTACATTCTATTATTCTTTTGTTCTTTATGCCTTAATGTTTATAACCTGTATAACCTGACAGTCTTTGCTGTAATAAGCTTAAAAATAAAATATTATTTTTATTATTTGAAGCAAAAGATTAGAAACAGTGATGTATTTAACATTTGAAAGTAATGAGTTGGTAATTCAAAAACAAACATCACTTAAATTATATCGAGATTTAACTGTATTGGAACACCACAGTGAAGCGAAAAATTATTAATTTTTAGATGAGTCATATTTATTACACATCTGCTTCACTTTCGTACCTATTTTGAGGACATGTTTCGCAAATCATCATTTGCATCTACGGCTCTTATGCGACTAAAGCTTGATCCAGCGGTGTGGGTAATTCTGGGGTTGCTGCTGCCATTTATCAACAGATGGCAGCAGCAACCCCAGAATTACCCACACCGCTGGATCAAGCTTTAGTCGCATAAGAGCCGTAGATGCAAACGATTATTTGCGAAACATGTCCTCAAAATAGGTACGAAAGTGAAGCAGATGTGTAATAAATACGACTCATCTAAAAATTAATAATCACTTAAATTATCCTTATTTGGACATGTTTTGCAGAACGTTTTGTCCCCATCCTCAGCAGTTATCCGACTGGTTGGATCCGTGGTTTCTTGAAGTGAGCTGATTGTCTGTGGCAACATCTGTTGTCTGTGAGATGAACTTCCAAATTTCAGGTGGCAATTCGAAATTTAAAGTAAACTGTTTGTTTTTTGTAATTAGTAACTTTTCTCAAACATCGAGTTCGGCTACATTACTGGCTGATTTTAATAGTTTTATATTTGGTACAATTTCATGATTGGTAGACCAGAAATGGTGAGCTATTGCTGATTTTTCTATTTGTTTGTGTTTCATGCATCTCATATGTTCCTGTAACCTAATATGTAAACTTCTTTTGGTTTTTCCTATGTAGAACTTATTGCAATCTGAGCAGTTGATTTTGTATATAACTGATTTCTTGTTTTCAGGTACTGGGTCTTTTAGGTTGTTGCATAATAAGTTTTTTAAACTGAATTTATTTATTGGGGCTAGGGTGATGTTTTACTTCTTGAACATCTTGTTGAATTTATGATGCATTCTGGGATGATATGTGAATTTCCTGAACTGTATCTTGGTTTTTGATTCTGTTAACTTTGTGGTATCCAATATGTGTTTCTGTTTCTTGAATTTCGAAATTTTCTTATCTATTAATTGTTTACTGTATCCATTAATTGCAGCTATGTTAATCATGTGGTTATATTCTTTGTTGTATTCATTCTTTTTCAACGGGATGAAAGAATATGTATCTCAGATACATATATTTAATTGGTTAAGGCTAGTATAACAAGAATATAGCAGAAAAAAACCATTAAAATCATTACAAACGGGTAAAAAATGCTTATGGCCATTATAATGGACACCGGGACTAAAAGGGCTAATTTATAACGCAGCAATAATCTTATAAATCAGTACCTTCTTAAAGAGCATTTTAGGAACATCAAGTACAAACAGACAAATAGCAGTAGCATACTATTTTTGGACTACAAATCACAATATCGAACAAGAAATCCATTTATTAAAAGGTCTTCAGCGTTCAACTATATTAACCACATGCAACAAAATATTCATAAAGAAATATGAAGAAAAACTGTTCAATTTCGACACCACCTTTGAAAAGTATTCAACCTTCAAGTTTATCAAGATACCAACAGAGGTGCCCTATCACCTCCAAGGAGTTCAACAAATCAAAATTCAACAGTTAACATTAGCTGAGGATGTTAGGGATGTCCAAACAAAATGAATACTGGATAAACACTAGCAACATATGGAGCATGCAGTACTAGTTCAACTCAAAATTATATTAGAATAGAATAGAATCTTTATTGTCACATAACGTTTACATTGTCAGCCTAGCTGGTAAACTGGTGAGTCGTCAAGTTATACATAAAAGAAATTTAAAAGAAAGAAAAAGAAAAACTAATTCTAATGTATATGTACATAAATTATCAATTACAAGTAATAATAATAAATAATAATATTAAATAATAATAAATAACAAATAATATATAAATAAATAAATAATTATCAATTACAAGTAGTTATGATATTGTGTCATCCATGAATTCCTGTATGGAGTAATATGTCTTATGTAATAACAGATCTTTTACACTTTTATTAAATAGTTTCAGAGTTTTTATTTCTTTGAGTCGTTGAGGTAATTTATTGTATATTTTTATACCCATATAATGGGGTGTTTTTTCATATAATGTTAATCTATGCATGGGGTATTTTATGCTGGACTCTTTCCGAGTGCCGTAATGATGACGATTTTGTTTTTGGATAAATTTCTCATAATTTTTATATACATAGGTGGATAACTCTAAAATATATACTGAGGGCATTGTTAGAATTTTTAATTTTTTGAATAGTGGTTTGCATGAATCTTTAAAGTTAGCATGTAACATTATACGTATTACCTTTTTTTGAATTTTAAAAACAGTTTCCCATCCCGATGCATTTCCACACAATATTATACCATAGGCCAAGATCAAATGAAAATAGCTGTAATATACAATTTTTTTTGTTTCTATATTCATCATATTTGTCAGGCATAACATGTTATAGCAGGCCGAATTCAATTTTTTGGTTATATGTTCAATATGGATATTCCATTTTAAGCATTCATTTTGTGCTTAATTGTATCATAGTCCTTATTCATTAAGAACCTTCTTAAATGTTTAATAACAAACTCAAGTTTAAAATACATCTCTAGGATAAAAGTTAGTTTAAAAACAATAGTAATAAAGGCATAAAATTATGAATAATATCCTAAGAATACAGTATATTAAGTCCACACAAGAATGTAGACTGTGCTTGTATCTCAGACAATTCAATTGAAATCATTGAAAAAAGACACTTAGGTCAAATATAACAAAATGATTCATCAGTCTTTCCCTGAGTGTTAAAAAGATTTAATAAAATCTTCTCTGGGATCCTGTGAAGGAAACAGGTTTGTTAAACCAATCTAGATAATAATGCCACCGAAGGCATTGTTGTGCTTCAGCAACAAGTGAGAGCTGGGT